>OVBX01003643.1:0-16327 GCA_900406325.1 Erucastrum elatum | reverse complement strand
TTTATTTAAAAAAATTATTCATAAATAATAGTTAAAAAAAATCATATATATTTTCCCAAAAATAATTAACACTGATTACTTTTAGCATTACTATAATTATGTAGTTCTCCGATTACATTGCTAAAAGTTAACGATCTTATTAACATATTATTCACAGCTATATATTCCTACTCCATAGTTCCAATTATGTTATTTCCATCCATAATCAAATATAAATAAATATATATTAATTTAATACTTATTAAGTGTTCCAACGAAACAATTAAAATTACATTATTTCCATCGGAAAAAGAAAAAAAAAAACAAAAACTCATAATATATGTTCCTTTGTTTTTACCCTTGAAACACTATTTTTTACAATGGAAGCAATAGTTGTTATTATTGTCCAGACTTCCATAATATTAAATTTCATGTATCTACCAATTACTTAATAACGTATAACAAAACTCAGACAATACATCAAACTTGCATGCTTGCCTCCCCTCTAACAAATATAAGACCATGAAACATATGAACAACCAAGGTTTATTATACTTATACTTTCGCTTCAAGATTATAATATAATTCACAGCCCGCCGATCCTAGTTTGATATAAACACAACAATATTTTGTAACACAACTAGAATTGAATTTTATATCGTGGGTATCCTCTTATTAAAAGTTAGCCAAGAGACACCTTGCTGGATCATAATTGTTACTATTGTGTTAAAGAGTTGCATTGATTGTATTATGTTATGACTTCTTATATAGAATTTTCAGAATCCAAATAATTACTCCTCTGATGAAGTTTTGTTTACGGCACTAGATTCGTCTGGTACAACCCACCGGTTCAAACGGCCCAACGATGTAGACACCTGAATTTTTCGTAACAAACAGCTTAAGCTCCAAAAACGGAATTTGCTCAAGCTTGAGCAGAATAATTATTTTATTTGGAAAAAAAAAACTTTGTAAAATATATTTTTAAAATTATGGTAATCAATTTCTAACCTGTTGATCCCAATCTGTTCTCAGAGTCATGATAGTAAGCACGCAAGTTTGAACGAATACTCCAAAGAGCATTCCGATCCAGACACCCTAAAATTTAGAGAAAATAGTATGTGTGTTGTTAGTATCAATATCAATGAAAACTCAGAAAAATAAAGCAAGAAAACAATAACTTACTTTGACTTGCAAACCGACGACGTAGCCAAGGATAACACCAGAAGGAATTCCAATAAGGTAATAACAAGCAAGGTTGACATACGTAACATATCCTTGCCATCCTGCTCCAACAGCAACACCTGTTCCCGTTTAAAACAGTAGAAAATACATGTTATTTTAAAGATCGCTTTGATATTAGTAACCATCACACGTCAAATAGCAAAAATACATACCTGAGAGAACAGGTTGAACACTGTTCATGAGGATGGAAAATGCTAAAAGTGGAGAAAGATCAGCAACTTCTGCTGCGACAGCTTCACTTGTAGTGAAAATGTACGAAACTTTTCCTCTTAAGAACAAGAAGAGGAAGAATAGAACAATTCCTATTAATAGTGACGTGAAAACCGCGTTGAGTGTTGCAAACTTAGCTCCTTTCGAGTTTCCCCTACCGAGCTCGTTCGACACTCTTACACTATGTTTATACAAAAAAAAAAAACGAATCAGATGGTGATATCCAATGATTTAAAGTGTAGGTAATGTATGTACGCACCTTGCTGCTGCCAAAAACCCTAGTGCTATCATCATCTCCAGTCCATTTATGTTGATGCTACAAATTATTAAAAAAGAAGAGTCTATTTATAAATACTTGGATACTAATATATATCTACTACTACTCATGATCATGTTTTCATTTAAGAATCAAGTAAAATGTATTAGCTTTAAAAAGATAATGGAAAGGATTGACAAGAGAGAGAAACTTAATTGTGGTTTATATACCAGATTGCAAGTGCATCTAGAGCCACCTCTGCGTTTTTCAAATTTCCAGTGAGCAGTACCAAGATCGAATTATACCATAACTCCAAGCTGTCCAAAATAAACAGTGTAACTTGTGAATATATATGTCTATATATATAAATATATGGTTAAATGCGCAAATGTAATTATAGTATAGAACTGGTCTACATGTACGACTCAACTTATTTTTGCTAAGTTATTAGTATTAGACAATGTCACTCCTCTTTCTTTTTCGAATTATACAGGGGTATCTTGACCCCCACAAAAGTGGGTCCAGACTAGCCAAATGATTTCAGCCTACATTATCGGCCTATCTGTCGGTCTCCTGTCCCTGGTGATGTCGAAATGTTAATTCTCTAGTGGTCTGCAGGATTCGTACCCGAGTCTGTATTGGGGTCGAAACTCCCTTAAAACTACTAAGCCGTCCTCGCTTGGTTAATGTCATTCCTCATAGAAGAGCTTGTGATTTTTACTTACTCCCTGTCTAGAACATTTGTCTCATTTATAAAGCTATTTTATATGAACTTTCTTTTCTAACCAAATATGTTCAGTTTATTTCTAAACTAATAAATAAATATATGGGTTCCATCTTCCAGCCACAAAACCACTGATATGGATCACCGACAAAACTTGTCTATGCAAATATTTGGTTAATGAGACATTTCGAAAATATATATATATATATATATATATAATTAACGTAAGCTTACCAAAGCATTCCACCAGAAGACATGGATAGTTTGAAGACGGGCCATAAATCTTTGAAAGCCAGCATAGAGAATCCTCTCCATGTATCCTTACACCCACCACAAGTGACGAACAAGAGCTGCGCAATGTTGGGCAACCAGAACGCAACTAGTGTCGAGGTCATGGCACCAGTGATTCCAAAATCGAAATGAACCATTAGCAGCCATGACAAGAACACGTGGACGGCTAACGAGACTGCAGCCACGTAGGCAATGATCTTGTTCTTGCTCTGAGCTTGGAGAAACATTTGGCAAGTGAATGATGGTACGAAGGAGAAGTTGATGCCAATGACCCATAGAGCTATGATTCTAGCCACTCGTACGATCCGTTGCTCTTGTCCTAAGGCTAAGAGTATAGGACCCGAGAAGATGTAAACGGGCATGAGGCATATGGTACAACCTGTGAGAACGATCCATGATCTTTGGAGATAGATTCCGAGCATATGGTTTTGTTTTGCTCCGTAAGCTTGACCACATAGTGTTTCTAGTGCACTGGCCATGCCTAACTGCATTACAATACGTAACTTACACGATAAAGTTTGTCTTTTAACAAATAGACGATCAAGATTTGATTGGAGAGTTATAACAGAATAGCTATAACCAAAAGTTGAGACATCCGTCTAGTTCCATGATAGGTATTATCCGAAATAACGTAGTCTAAAAATCACCCCGAAACCATATAAACTAAACCTAGTTTTGGAAGAGTGTGCTAAATGACGTTTTAGGCTGATGATTTATTATTAACGTCCTGGTTGTTACATAAAATGTATTGGTTTTGGTTTCTCCCAAAGCCAACTAGTTTATCACAGTGAAATAGAACAAATCACAAACACAAGAAGAAACCTAACCTAATATTTTTAGTTTCAATATATGAAATTACACAAAACTAAAACTAGTAAACATATTGATCGACTCCGTCCAGCATATATATAAGGGAGAACTGATAAAAAGAGACACTTTGAAGTTTTGTTTGTCCCAATAGAACTTTGAAATTTTTGGTAATTTTGGACAAGATTTGTTCTTGTCTATTAGAAAAAAATAGTAAACTAAGTCTGAAAAATATAAAAAAATATGAAAATTATTGGAAACATGAGAATGATGATTCATATGTTTAATTTTTTTANACAAGATTTGTTCTTGTCTATTAGAAAAAAATAGTAAACTAAGTCTGAAAAATATAAAAAAAATATGAAAATTATTGGAAACATGAGAATGATGATTCATATGTTTAATTTTTTTAAAAAATAGTGAAATCATATTTTATTTTATGTTCGACCTAAGGATAGAATACTCATCTTGTTGTTCTACTTAGTTTAGATCGGATAATAAGTTTTTTTACGTAGATCTATCCTGGCTAAAAAATGTAAACAAACATTTAAATTTTATACGTAGATCTATCCTGGCTAAAGAATGTAAACAAACATTTCTTCTATATTTTACCTTAGTTAGATTTCGACAGGTACTACTCTAGCAAATTGTCTCTAGTCTGCTTCTAACTTTATTACACCTTCTAAACATGATTTTATGAAATATCTTTTCATTTTTATGTATCCTACTTTATTCTACCTTTTATCTTAAATACGCGTGAGAAATAATAAACCTCCCACCGACTCTTCTCTGATCTGTTCTACTTAGAATACATATTTTAGGCAAATCACGAAAAAAAAACAAACTTCCATATTTCGATAAGTAATCTTTCCTAAATCTATTCTAAACATCTCTGAATATCTTCCCTCCCACATTTTTTCTCACCTTAAATCACCATTGATGCGGCTTGAAGACCTCGGCGAAGAAGAGAGAATAGTAAAATTAGGGTAAAAGGCAAAACGCGGCCCTTATGTGTGTTTCACCTCTTTCACGATTTTTTTTTGTACTTTCTTAATTTTCCTTTACTTTTCTAACTTTCTTTTTTACTATTTTTTTCCTTTTAAATAAACACATAAATTAATTACGAAAAAACAAAATTAATTATGTTAAATTAGGGGTATAATGGTATTAAAAAAATTATAAATACTAGTTACCTAAACAATCTTCTAAAAGTTCTATTGAGGAAAATCTAACTTCAAAGTGTCTCTTTTTACCAATTTTCCCTGTATAATATCTCTTATATATTAGTTGAGGAGCATTGCAACCTTTGAATGTAATCACGTATCATCACCATAATGATTTTCAAAATTTTTAGAAAAAAAGGTTTGTGCATCCAAATATGCATTATGTTTTTATTAAATTAATTATAAAATTTATTAGTAATGCATAAAAATACTCTTCACTATTTCCTTAAATATAATCAACAAAACTACCTAATATAATTAATATATATATATATATAACAATTAGTGATTTTGACTAATAAAGTTGTATTAATTATTAACATGGTAATAATATATCATGTTTTTCTTGTGTGAACATATTTTAATATATAATTTTTGTAATTCAGGTCCAATAATAAATATATGAACTTTTAAAATCATCATTTCAACATCAATGGCCTTTTACTTAGCAACCTTATATCTAAGATCTTAGATGATTTACAATGCAAAATATATAACACAAATTTTCCAAACAAACATTATTAAAAGAATTCACCCTGTGCACATTTCGAACTAGTTTTTTAGTATTTATTTTTGGATGGGTTGGCTCTAATTAAAACATGAGAAAGGAAATTGCTACCCGAAAGTAAGAACTACCAAATGCAAAGGAAATATTCCTTAAAAATACAGGAACTATTTTGGATTCATGTTTAATATACTAACTAATTTTGGTTGCCTATTAAATACTCAAACTTTTGAAATTCGTAGCTTTTACACTTTGTTTTAGACTGTGTTAAATATATTTAACGGAAGTGACGTTAATGTTAGTGTTTAATTAAACAAATTTTAAAATTATTAAAAGAAATATTCTTTAAAATACACGAACTAATTTTTATTTTCTAATAAAATACACAAACTATTTTGGATTCATGTTTAATACACAAACTATTTTTTATTTATTAAATACATAAACATTTGAAATATGCAAATTTTATACATCGATGACGTCAACTTCTTTTAACATAATATAGACGATGTTAACTATATTTGACATAAGTGAAGACAACATTAGTGTTAAATAAACATGTGGAACTGCGAAGGAAAATTTGCTTAAAAATATTTCCAATAGATTATATTGTTAGTTTTCTTCTCCATTTCGCTTTGATACTGCAATTTGTTTTTGGTGTAATTTCATTTTGTTGATCACAGAAGAAAAAATATATGTACAGCCTAATTCATGACAATTAACTTAATTATCATAGTGTAAATTAACCTTGATTAAATCATTATTACTAAAATAAAAGTGAAGAATAAGAAGTAAAAATACATAACACAAATAATTCCAAAATCAGAAACTCGTTTTGAATTAACTAGTTTTTCGTCCTTTTCACGACATGGAAATCAACTCCACTTTGATGCAATATAAAGGGAAGTCAAAGCGAAGAAGAAGAAAAAGAACATAATATTAAGGGATATTACTATGGGACCTATCCAAACTGGAGCATGACTTTAGATCACGTTAAGACGACGTGGTTTAAATGTTTTATGGTAATTTTTTAATATCAATAAATATTTATATTTTTTTTAATAATTAATTGTTTATTCTAATCTTTTCAAAATTTTGTTTGTTTCAGCAAACGTTGCACTAGTCCTTAGAAATCACTAAGAGGGTGAAGAGGGAATTCGTTGCAAAGGCGAATACTCGTCTTTGCAACACGGTCTCGGATTGGAAGGACAAGTGGGAGATCTACGGCTATGAGGGGGAGTCAAACAAGGTCACAAGGGATGTATGGGATGGCCTCGTCGCCTATTGGAAGCTACCCAGCTAAACCTGTAAGGCCAACTCGTGTTCTGCTTCCCAAAGAACGAAGGATAAAGATGGTCATTTGCCCATGGTTCATTCCCATGGTTCATCGAACCGGGCAAAAACCCCACGCCGGGGTTCATCTAAAAGCTGTAAGTTTTATTTTCATTATTTTAATCTTATATTTATTAAAGAAATTAAATTTTTATTTTAAATTTTATTTATTATTTCGGTTTATTAGTTTGAGTGGACGGGAGTTTTGCCATCTCTGTCGGATCTATTCAAGATGACTCATGCCACACCAGAGGGGATTTTTGTTAATCATGCATCCGAGAAACTCTTCCAGACAATGGCTGCTCGGGTTGAAGAGCGAGAGACACAACTAACCCAGCAGTCTCCGGAGGGATTACCCGTCAAATTGACAACAGAAGAGGTCGACCAGATCTTTGAAGAGGTAAAATTTTATAATTTTTAAAAATTTAATTTGACTATTTTAGGATAATTAACTCTATAATTTTTTTTATAGGTGGCTCGTAGAAAGAAGGGACGGACTATGGGAATAGGTTCTGTTAACGAAGTTGAAAGGGCGACTTCATCATACTCTTCGAGACGGGACTAGGATAGCTCTCGGATGCAGGCTCGGATGAATACCCAGCAGGAGCGTTTGGATCCTCTTGAGGATCTGCTGGATGTGATGGCGGTGGGAAATCTGACTATAAAGAGAGCGTTGGAGGCCGGACGAGCAGCTCTCGGGATTGAACATCGGGATCCCGAATCGGCCGAGCCAGCAGGAGCTTCTACAAACCTGAATGCCGCAACCAACTACTTTGATGATGATGTTGGCCTTTAGTACTTTTTTAAAAAATGTTTCAATTTGTATTATAAATTTAAATATTATTTTAAGAATTTATATAGTTTTTTAAAAAATTGATTCGTTATCATATTTAGTTTTTATTTCAAATATTATAAATTTTTATTTTTTTATAAATTAATATAATAACATTATTATTTATATTATTAATATTACGATGTATATCCGTTGTAAAGGTTCCATGTACATTACTCTAAAATCCTCATAAATTTTACGTCGAATTTACATCGCATCGTTGTAAAATTCTCGTAAAATTTACATGGAGTTTACATCGAAATGTAAACTCCATGTATTTACGACGAAATGTAATCCTCGTAAAATGTTATGTGTGTTTTACAACGAAATTTAACTAGGTGTTTACAACGAAGTATACAAGGGCTTTACGATGAAGCATTTACTTCCGCTTTTTGACGAATTTTTTTCCTAGTAAATATTTTGTTAATTTTACGACGAAACATCCGTTACGGCAGGCGTTTAACAACGAAACGTGTTTCCACGTTAATTTGTCGTAAAGCCCTATAACGATGAATTAACGTGGAATACCGCCCTTGTAGTGAATTTGGTGAATAAAAGATGATGGAACAGATTAAGGTGCCAAACTCGAATTGAAACTAACTTGAATTAGGACTCAAAACAATTTGATTGGGTTTTGGCTGAGGATGAGCGTATTTTTTCACAGTTTAACCACATATTTAATTAGAACTAAGTCATCATCCGGTAAACATAGTGACGTTGTCTAAGTGGATGAGTAAAATCTGCAAATTTTAAAAGTTTTATGTATTTAATGGAATATAAAATTTAGTTCATGTATTAAACGAGTATCCAAAATAAGTGTACTTTATTAACATATGAAAATTAGTTCATGTAGTTTTCAGAAAATTTCTTTTCACCATTTAAACTCTAGCATCGTCATCACTTCTGTTAAATTTAGTTAACACCGTCTAAAACGACGTGTGAAATCTGAAAATTTTAAAATTTTGTGTATGTAATAGGCAATGCAAATTAGTTAAATTAGTTTTGTGTATTAAACGATGATCGAAAATAGTTCGTTTATTTTATTAGCAAATGAAATATATTCCATGGATTTTTAAGATTTTTTTTCAAATGCAAACTGCAAAGTAGCTTACTATTGGAGAGTGGTTACACCATTTTGAATTTCTGAAGTGTCATCCAGTTAAATGTTTTTAAAAATAGTTATATTGTTGTCAAAAAGATAGCTTATTACTCCTTTTGTTTCACTTTCATACAGATTAAAAAATGATTGAATGTATTTAAGTTTTATTGATTACACATATTTAACCAATAATATTAAGATAAATAAAATTATTTATTAAATCAACACATTTTCAATTAATATTAATTTGAAAATTACAATGAAATTCTAATATGATATCTTTTGTAACAAGAAAAAATATTAAAATGATAGTTAATATGAAATAGAGAACAAAAAATACATTTTTGAAAAAAAAAGTATTTTTAAATACTTCATTAACAATGTCACAAAATTTTATGGTTACAAAGCATTCAGATTTGACCCTATCGGTGGCCTCCCAATTGGAGTGCCAATGGATGCTGTCAAACTTGTTGCCGATAAAAAACGTAATAGAAAATGTCTCCATAAACGAAAAATAAATATTTCTCCTATTTCAAAATAATCGAAACTTTAAGTAGTTAAGAACTATTTAAAATATAATTAAAATATAAATAAAAAAATTATTTAACTATTTACACATATTATAATATATCACTGATTACATAATTTTTAATAAAGTTAAAAATTACACTGAAATATGAAAAATAATCTATTTCAAAATATCAAAAAACTTCTTTAAACACCATCTGTATTATGAAACTGATGTAGTATTCACCCACAATATTCCCTCTGTTTCTATCTTTACCCAAACGTAATTTCTGTATTTATCTACCTCTACCAGCAGTTAATGATTTATTTTTCATTAATATTGAAATATTTTTGATCCTATTATTTTTTTTGATGATTAATAACAAAAAAAAAATATTATTGTTAAATTTTTGATGTTACTTTTCGCATGAATATGTTAAGCCTCACGTTAAAGTTTACAAAATTTCTTCCTTCATTAATATTCACAATATCAAAAACATATTTGATTATGGTTTTGGTTAACATGTTGTGAATTCGATAGATCTTAATTAAAATAATTTTTAGATACTTACTACTGTAATTGTCAACCCAATGACTCGTAAGAAAATAAACAATTACAGTCTACGACAAGTTATCAGCGAACAATCATATCGAACACGAAATTGTTTATGCTATCTAAAAGTTTTTTCATGGGGGAGGAAATAATTAATATCGGTTGTCTGCAAGAAAATGCATTTTTTTTGGCGTCCAAGAAAATGCTATGTAGAAAACACGTTTAAAGAAGAAACTTTAATTGTGGGTGAATACTACATCANTTTTTCATGGGGGAGGAAATAATTAATATCGGTTGTCTGCAAGAAAATGCATTTTTTTTGGCCTCCAAGAAAATGCTATGTAGAAAACACGTTTACTTTATTATTCAATAAGTGGCTGGTACACATAACTGCGAGTAGGTGAGAATTGAAAATAAAAAAGTTTGGAAGACGTTTATTTGTAAGACTATCTCAAACAAGAAACTTTAATTTAGGGGACCGTGACCTTTAAATGAGAAATAATAATATATTTTAATTAAGTGATATTATATTTATTAATTTTATTTTAGTTTTCACATCTTTATCTATTTTATGTTATTGATATATATAAGTGAAATATATGTTAGGATTGTGAAATCTTATGTCTAATTTTCTATTGTCCGATTAATACGATATTGTCTATTTTGAGCATAAAAGGCTGGCCGGCATAGATTTACTTTTGGTTTTCTTCCCAAAAAATCTCGTACTAACTGGAGTTGGACATCTTTTTATATATTAGACATTTTTCTAATTGTCCAATGTGAGATTTAGTTTATTATCTCACAATATAGTTATAGTTATATGTATTAAAGTGATAAGAAAGTTAATACTAGTGAACTATACATGAGTTACAAATTTATAAGAACTTAAATAAAAAGTAAATAGTATTTTGAGGGTCTGAAGTCTGAACAGTAGAATTTCAAATTTGTGGGTTTGAAGATCTGTTGAAAAACAAAAATCTCAAAATTTGAAAGTTTAAAAACATAGTTCGAGATGCTCCAAAGCCATTCATAGGTCAGAAATTGCAGTTATTATTTTTATTATTTTATTTTCTAAAATCAGTTGGACTACGAAAAATAAGCCAGTAGTTATCCTTTTTGTCGGATAAGAGTTTTCTCTGAATTTGCGAGTGTACCAAAAACTCTTATCTTCTCCATATTTCACGCAGTAAATTTTTGGTTAATATACTCCCTAGTACTTATCATGATCTATATATGGTATAGAGTCAAAAAGGCTGACATCACTGCTTACCATTGTGGTCTTCAAGTAAGACCCGACAAATTATAATTATAAACTCTATTTCCGCAACTATTGAATAAGTGCAAAAACAAAAAACCAAAAACAAAAATAGTAACACATTGCCCAGAACGTTTTATCATCAGAACACTTGAAGAATATGCGTAGCTGTAAATCATTAATCACGAATCAAAATTCGTTTAATTTTACTAGTGGTTCTAGTTAGTATTGAGTTATTGATGATTATATGGGAGTTTTTAACGAAGTGTTTTGGAAGAAATATATACGTTTTAATCCATAACCATTACTTGATTATAACAAAAAGGAGGAGTGATTAGACCAAAAAAAGGAGGAGTAATTAAAATCTTATCAAAATTCCATTAATACTGTATCTTTATTATTGAAAAAGTACTTGATGACAAAAAGTAAAAACCAAAAGCCGTAACACCTTGCCTAGAGTGTTTTATCATCAGAACTCTTGACGCATTTACATGATTATAAATCGTTAATAACGAATCGTATAATTTATTAGTGATTAGTATTGAGTTATTGACGACTATATGAGAGCTTTGAACGTAGTGATTCGGAAGAAATATACTATATTACGTTTCCATCCGTAATAATTACTAGATTAAATAACAAAAAGGAGGAGTAACTAAAATCTTACCAAAATACCATTACTAAAACGGAGGAGAACGGTGAAAGTGATTGAGTAAGTATTATGGGATCATTATCTTGATCATTTAGGATAATGATGATAGTTTACGATAAGTCCAAATATGTTTTTGATAAGGACTTAGATATCGTTGAGGTTTAGTTAAACCGTCATACAAGTTGTATAAATACTCTTTGTTTACAAGTTGAATAAAAACAAGTCAGTTCGATACATTATTCTACATGGTATCAGAGCTAAAGATCGCTTAAACACATAAATTTTTCTTCTTAGTTCATAGTTTGAACTGTTTAATCGTCTGTGACGATGGGTGACAAAGACTCTCTGAGTTCAGGGGTTGTTGGTTCGGTTGTGAAACCTAGTGATTCACCTTATACCCTTTATAGTTCAGATAACCCTGGTGCAAAGATAACACAGGTTATGCTGACTGGTGATAACTATAATCTCTGGGCCAACGAGATGGTTAATGCGTTGCAAGCCAAGAGGAAGATGGGTTTCATTAATGGAACTGTGGCGAAGCCGGCAAGTGATGAAGCTGACTATGAGAGTTGGGTGGCAGTCAATTCTATGGTCATAGGATGGATAAGGTCTTCGATTGATCCAACGGTAAAAGCTTCTATTTCTTTTGTATCAGAGGCAAGTCAGTTGTGGTCAAGCTTGAAGCAGCGATTCTCGGTTGGGAATAAAGTACGTATTCATGAGCTTAAAGCACAACAGGCTCAGTGTAGACAAGATGGGCAAACCGTTCTTGAGTATTATGGACGGCTGTGTGCTTTGTGGGAGGAGTTTGCCGTTTACAGACCACTTCCTAAGTGTACGTGTGAAGCTTCTGACGAGATAAGGAAGGAGCGAGATGATGATAAGGTTCATCAGTTCATCATGGGGTTAGATGATTCGAGGTTTGGTGCCTTGTGTACTAGCCTTATTGGAATGGATCCACTACCATCGATTGGTGAAGTGTATTCTAAAGTTATTAGAGAAGAGCAGAGGTTGAATGCTTCTCGCACAAGGGAACAACAACAAGATGCTGTTGGTTTTGTTACAAGACAAACGGAGTTGGTGTCTCTTGACAAAAGTACTGCTGTGAAGAATGAGTCTTCAATTCTCAGGAATCGTAATGCAGTCTGTTCTCACTGTGGGCGGAGTGGACATGAGAAGAAAGAATGCTGGCAGCTGATTGGCTTTCCAGAATGGTGGTTGGAACGGTCTGAGCGAACCAGTAGTGGTAGTAGTTCTGCCAGAGGAAGAGGACGTGGTAGTAGTGGTGGTAGTGTGCGTGGTCGTGGCAGAGGTTCTACTGCTACAGCACATGCTACAAGTTCAAATCCTTCAGCGTTTCCAGAGTTTACACATGATCAGTGGAAGACTCTTGCTCAGATAATCAACGAGAAATCAAGCTCAGACAAGCTCTCTGGTAAGACAAAATTTGGTGATGTAATCTTAGATACCGGAGCCTCTCACCACATGACAGGACAGTTGTCTCTACTGACTGATGTTGTGTCTATTCCACCGTGTTCCATTGGTTTTGCGGATGGTAGTAAGACGTTGGCTTTGAGCATGGGATCGTTTCCTCTCTCAAACAAAATCTCGTTGACTAAAGTGCTATATGTTCCGACGTTAAACTGCACTTTAATATCAGTGTCGAAAATTTTAAAGCAAACTGGTTGTCTTGCTACCTTTACTGATACTGTATGTGTTTTACAGGACCGTTTCTCGAGGACTCTGATTGGAACCGGTGAGGAGCGTGATGGGGTTTACTTCTTGACGGATGTGGCTACAGCAAAGATTCACCGAGCTGGCGCAACTTGTGATCAGACTTTGTGGCATCAGCGTTTAGGGCATCCGAGTTTTTCTGTTTTATCTTCATTACCATTGTTTTCATCTACTTCTGTTAGCTCTCATCAGTGTGATGTGTGTTTTCGAGCTAAACAAACTAGAGAGGTTTTTCCAGACAGTTTCAATAAAGCAAAAGAATGTTTTTCTATGATTCATGTTGATGTGTGGGGGCCCTATCGTCTGCCTTCTACTTGTGGTGCAGTTTATTTCTTGACCATTGTCGATGATTTCTCGCGTGCTGTATGGACGTTTCTCATGTTGGCTAAGTCAGAAGTTCGTACCATTCTCACAAACTTCATTACATATGTTAGTAAGCAGTTCGACAAGTCTGTTAAAATTATTCGAAGTGATAATGGCACAGAGTTTACCTGTATGGCAGCTCAGTTTCGAAAACAAGGTATTGTTCATCAAACTTCATGTGTAGGAACCCCACAACAGAACGGACGCGTTGAACGAAAGCACCGTCACATTCTGAACGTATCACGTGCTTTGTTATTTCAAGCAAAGTTGCCAGTCAAGTTTTGGGGAGAAGCGGTTCTCACTGCAGCATACTTAATCAATAGAACTCCATCATCTTTACACAAAGGACTCTCACCGTATGAAATTCTTCATGGAAGTAAACCAGATTACAGTTTGCTGCGTGTGTTTGGATCGGCTTGTTACGTACACCGCACGACGAGAAATAAGGACAAGTTCGGGGAACGTAGTCGCTTGTGTGTGTTTCTCGGGTATCCTTTTGGAAAGAAAGGATACAGAGTATTTGACATTGAGAGAGAGACATTTCTGGTGTCTCGGGATGTCATTTTCAGAGAAGATGTATTTCCGTTTGCAACTCAGCCTTTGTTGCCTTCTTCTCAATCTCAGTTGTCTATGGGAGGAAATGACTCTGATTGGTTTGATGATGAGACGTCTTTTGTAGACAGGGGGAGTGTTCCTCCAAAGGATTCGATGTCTGTGGTTCCTCCGGTGGGTGTTGAGAGTAATACTTCTGCACCAGCACCATCAGATGCGAACACTACTGAAGCTGCTACAACTGCGACACCTCTACCTGTAACAGATACTGTTCATCCGGTTGAAACAGAGCCTGTGCCCTCTGGAACAGAGACTACTGCACCAGTTAGTGTTGAGGTCGACAGTAATGAAAACAATGGTAATGACAATCCTCTGGTTGAGGAAGCTTTAGGTCGAGGATTTAGAGAACGTGTTCCATCTGTTCGGCTTAAGGATTACGTTACTTACAACGTTGCGGTGCTTGATGGTAACCCTCACGCTCTCTCGGTTTCCTCGTCAGTGTCCTCTGGTCCGGTTCAAGGTAATTCACTTTATCCCTTAACTAATTACATCAGTGATGCTAACTTTACTCCGCAGCATCGTGTGTTCTTGGCGTCTATCACCTCACATACTGAGCCTAGGCATTTTAAGGAGGCTGTTGGTATTAAAGTTTGGGATGATTCTATGACTACTGAAATCGTTGCACTTGAAGCGCAGCACACTTGGGACATCGTCGATCTTCCACCAGGCAAAGTTGCCATTGACAGTCTATGGGTTTATAAAATCAAGTTTAACGCGGACGGCTCGATTCGGAGACACAAGTCTCGACTTGTGGGGTGTGGCAACAAGCAGGTTGCAGGGGTTGATTATCATGAGACTTTCGCCCCCGTAGTCAAAATGAAAACAGTGCGTACGCTTCTTCGGTTGGCTGCTGCAAATAAATGGGAAGTGTATCAAATGGATGTCAATAATGCATTTCTTCATGGTGATCTCAACGAAGAAGTGTATATGAAGTTACCTCCTGGATTTCGTCACACTCATCCTAACAAGGTGTGTAAACTTCGCAAATCGATTTATGGTCTTAAGCAAGCTCCGCGTTGTTGGTTTCGGAAGCTGTCAGACGCACTTCTCAAGTTTGGTTTCGTGCAGTCCTATGATGATTACTCTTTGTTCTCCTATGGCGGCAAGGGGATACATTTGCATGTTCTCATCTATGTTGATGATCTGCTAATATGTGGAAACAATCCGTATACGGTTGAAAAGTTCAAGGAATATCTTGGTAAATGTTTTTCAATGAAAGATTTGGGTAAGCTTAAGTACTTCCTTGGTATTGAAGTTAGCAGAGGACCTGAAGGCATTTTCTTGTCTCAGAGGAAATATGCTTTGGACATTGTTTCTGATACAGGCAATCTTGGGTGTAAGCCTGCGGCCACGCCTTTGGAACAAAAACATAATCTAGCCAAGAGTGCAAGTCCTATTTTAACAGATCCAACTCAGTATCGTCGTCTCTTGGGGCGCTTAATCTACTTGTCTCACACTAGACCTGAAATCAGTTACTCTGTTCACACTCTCTCGCAGTTCATGAAGACACCTCGTGAGGATCATTGGAATGCAGCCGTTCGTCTAGTTCGGTTTCTTAAAGGAACATTGGGCCAGGGTATTTTGCTCAGTTCGTCTCCTGACATGACTCTCACTGTTTATTGCGACTCTGACTGGTCTGGTTGTCCTCTCACTCGTCGCTCTCTTTCTGCGTTTGTTGTTATGCTTGGAGACTCACCAGTTTCATGGAAAACAAAGAAACAGGATACAGTTTCACATTCGTCTGCTGAGGCTGAATATCGTGCAATGTCTGATGCTCTTAAGGAAGTGAAGTGGTTCCGCAAATTGTTTAAAGGAATAGGTATCGAACAGCAGTCCACACGGTTCTTCTGTGACAGCAAGGCCGCTATTTACATTGCAACTAATCCTGTTTTTCACGAGCGAACCAAGCATATTGAGAATGACTGTCATGCAGTGCGTGATGCAGCTACGTCCGGTCTTATCACTCTTCATCACATTCGAACACATGAACAAGTTGCAGATATTCTCACTAAGGCTTTGGGGCGTGAGCAGTTTCATAAGTTGTTGTCCAAGTTGGGTGTTCACAATCTTCACACTCCAACGTGAGGGGGAGTATTATGGGATCATTATCTTGATCATTTAGGATAATGATGATAGTTTACGATAAGTCCA
>OVBX01003642.1:0-16329 GCA_900406325.1 Erucastrum elatum | reverse complement strand
AGATTGCCGTTAACGTCTGTGACGGCGAAGTTACCATCTGTTATCGTCATCACCTTTCGTACGATTCCCAGCTCAACCGGGTACGGTGCACAAAAGTTGGGGTTCACGATAGCCATATTGAATCTCTCTCTTTTTTCTCTGCTTTTCTGATTCTTGTAAACGATGATTAAGAATGTGATTGTGTACGTTTACTTCGTCATGTTATTATTTATAACCAGGATATTCCGTGTTAACGCGTGCGCGGTGCATTTGTGTTTTGCTAATAAATACGTTACCAAAGCTACAAACGCGTTGAATTAAAAAAATGGATTTGATGGAGAACAATAAATGATAGATTTGGTATTGATCTATTTTCAGATAGTATATTTGTGAATTAAACATTTACTTCGTTAAGTTAGAGCCATAGAATTAATCAGGACTGGAATTAATAGAATTGTGGTATGGCAATCTTTAATACAATAAAACAGAAGTCAACTGGCAAATTTGTGTTTGACATGTAGCATTCATTATTTTAAAAATAAAATGTATTTTTCTGTTGAATTTAATAAAAATATAATTTTTATTAATAACAAAACCATTTCCACTACGTCTAAATAACCTCCCACTAACTCCAACTTCGTTTGCTTCAGTAAAATTAAAAAAACCATTTAGCAAAAAACAAAATTATGGATAAAAGCCAACAAAGAGGTGTCGACTTCTCAAGTTTAACGGCAATCAAATGTTTAACATTTCTTTCATCTGATAGTGTTCTGCCGATTGTTCTCAATCATCCTTCAGATGTGATTTAGGGGATACAACCGTAAAAGGTATAATCACTTTTTAGCTATTTTTCCTTGCTAAATTTGTAAAAGATTTTGCATTTTAGGATTTTATGATTGTCTAACAGTCTTTGTTAAACATGCATTGTTAATGTCGAAAGTGCAAAACACTGAATATGCTTCTTCAATAATACTCCCTCTGTTTTTAAATATAGGTAGTTTAAGAGAAAAACTTTTGTTTCAATATATAAGTTGTTTTCACATTTCAATGCACTTTTGGTACTTATTGAATATTGTGTACCCAATAAAATAATACATGCATTTTTGTGGTTGGTTAGATTTATACATTAAATACTACTTTTTAAAAGTTCACAAATTTCTTAATATTGGTGTTTTTATGTAAAACACCTTATATTAAAAAACAGAGGGAGTATTTTTTACCTGATTTCGATGTAAATGACATTATTATATTCATTTTGTTTTTTCTCTAAGCAATTGAATAGCTTTTAATATTTATCTTTTGTTTCAGGTTTGAAAACTTAATTATAATTCACTCCAGATCCCTATCAAATATGGAATGAACCTGATCTCGGGTAATACTAAAGCTCATGTTTTCATCTGGTATTCTTACATATTTTTAGCCATTATAAAATCTGTAAATTTTTATTCTATTTTGTCTTCTACCCAGATTTATAATTAGATCAGTTGACTGAGACGATGGCGAGCAATAGTAAAATGTAGAAAGGAACGGTTCTCCTCAAGGCGCTTGGATCTAACATGTTAGAAGTGAAACCACTTAATGAAAAGCTATCTCCACTTATAAGGTTTTGGGGATAACATGTAGACAGACAGAGTTTATAAAAACTATGGTGAAAGAAATTAGTGAGACAGTCTGAAGCTTTCAGCATTTAGAAAATTAAGATTTATGTTTTTGTTCTATTAATTTTAACAATAACTTTGCGAGAAGAGAGTCGTGTGTTAAAGTCTCACCGGCATCCGATGGTGCGTCTGTGCGCGTGCCGGCGCCGGTGGGTCTCCCTTCCTTTGTTTCAGTATAGCCGTCGGTCTGGGTGCTCGGGGTTGTCGTCGCTTTCCAATATACCGACAGATCTGGGTTAGGGTTGTCCCGGAGGTGGCTCTGTTCGTTTGGAGACTCTCAACGGCGGCATCTCGCCTCCCTCTGGTTTCGTGGTGAGGAGAATCGAAGACGGCTTAGGGCGTCAGTCAACTTTTGAGTTCGAGGTTTTTTTCTAGGGGTGGAGGCTTCGATAGCTCGCACGCTGCCGTTAAAGTTTCCGGAGGGCGGAGGCTTTCTCAGCTCTGCGCTGTCGGCTGAGAGATCGGGAAGTGGAAGCTCCTACAGATCCACTATTGCAGACTTTGTCTCCGGGGGTTAAGGCGTCCTTTGCCTTAACGACGCCGGCTTTTGTTTCCTAAGGCTTTTTAGGGGTTCGTGTAGCTTTCTTGCTTTTATTTTATGCATGGTTCAGTTTGAGTTTGTCGGAGGAGAGTTGGTCGGAGGTTGTTTGAAGCTCTCCGGTGGAAAGGGTGTTGGTGAAGGCGAAGCTTCCTCTTGAGTGGTGTGCGGTGTATTAAGGTGGGAAAGATCTCGCTTCGGCGATTGTATCTAATCGATTTAGACCCTCTAGAGCTGAAGGCGTTCGCGGCGAAGAGAGTTGGAGTCATGGAGCTCCGGTGTGGACCGGTGATCGACGGTGGAATATCCGGTGGGGCGAGAAGCGGTGGAAACGTCATAGGCTTCGTGATACGTGACCCTTGAGGTCGAGGATGGTGACACGTGTCCGAGCTTTTCTAAAAATGGATCTATGAGGCGGCCGAGATGTTTCCCGCTAGTTTGCTAGGGTTTACTCATTTTGGGCATGAAACCCATATGAGAGTGTTTGTTAGGATCCCGTATGTGGGCTTTGTATTATGTTTGACTTTGTATGGACTGGGTCCTTATCCTTTATAAAATATCTTGATGGAAAAAAAAAACAATAACTTTGCCCATGCATAGCATGGACCATAATACTAGTGTGATGATAATTTAGTCTATGCCTTGTACCTAGGAAAATCCATTTCTCCGGTTAACCGACGTGCAATGTACTATTCCTACGCCCCGAAAAGAGGATGGTAATTTTATTGATTTTTTTCTTTAAAAGAACAAATAATATGATGATAATCTGTTAACCGTATCTTATTCTCATCCCTAACTTATGTATTTGTAAAGAGTTATAAATATTTATATTTTGTAATAACTCTAGTGTTATTCAATCAAGATTTTTTTCAAAACTATGTTAAAATCTAGTATTATTAGATTCAGAATTTTGCAAAGTTGATAAAAGTATTATGTTATTCAATTTTTTTTGAGAAAATTACTCAGACTAACTCTTATTTTTTTACTAATTACTAGACTAACTCCAAGCCATAAACATATCTTAAAACATATAAACTCTACTAAAAGGCAAATTCTAAGAGATTCTAACATGTCCACCTAGGATTAAATATTCAGCCAATCAAAACATTTTATTAATACATGTCACATTGGGCTTAACTACATTTATAATTTTCGTTTGGGCTTTTCTTTCCTATCTCTGGGCTTTGCTTACCTATCTCCCAGAAAAGACCAAACTACTTTAACGGAAGCCACGAGGAACAACAACTCAAACCCTTCGTCTTCACCATTTGTTCCTTTATGCTTTGGTTCTTTTGATCCACAACTGCACAATCAATACTGAACTACCTCTCCATCCATCAATTTCTTCTTAATGATTTCGTTTCACTTTGCTCTTCTCCTACTACTTTATATACTCATTCTATTTTCTGATTGCAAATCAAACCCTAGAATTTCTCTAAGCTCAAACCATGGCAACAAAACCAAATGGAAAATCCCTATCACCTCCGATTATGATGAAAACTCATGTTCTTCTGAGATGTCTCACTGGGTCCCCACGAAACACAGTTGCGATTCCGTCTGGTCCATTTCTGGGAGGCTTGGAACCCGCTGCAGAAGAAGTTGATTGGCCTGGAGATGTTCCTCATCGACGAACGGGTACTTGAAATCTCCAAAACCAAAAAAAAACAAAACAAAGTTATTTAGTTTCACACTTATTTACTTTAAATCGCTCTAAACTCACATATATGTTTGGATTTCTCCGCAGGGCACCGTTATCCAAGGTTTCATTACGCCAGGGGGTATTGAGCAATATTTGCCTGACATGAAGCGTGGATTAGCCCTGGGCAATCGGGTACCCAATCGGGTATCGGTTCTACCCAATCGGTAATCGGGTAAATCGGTAATAGACATATATATACCATTCGGTAATTTATAATAAATTCGGTTCGGTTCGGTTTGTAATTGGCCGGGTTCGGGTCGGTTTTTTACTCTAATTCGAAATCTGAATTGTACCTAAATTTTTTCGGTTTCAGTTATTTTCTGTAACAAGAGTATTCAAATACCCGATTAATACCCGATATAACTGATTTAACCGATTCAAATTTATAAATAACCGATTAAATAACCAAAATAACAATTCATAATCAAAACAAGAACTTAATAAGCATAACTTTAACCAAAAAACTTAAGTTTAACATAGTTTAACAACTCATTAAAATATAACAAAAGATAGATCAAGTTTATAAGCTTAAAATAACTTAAATAGCCGATGAAAAACTGGGAACAATGAAGAAGCATCCACGATGAAAAAAGAACATTGCTGCTCCATGTCCCTGTAAACACATAACAAGATGAATCATTTAGCAAACTGAGCAAAGTAAACACAAAGAGAGTGATAAACTTATTCACATACAGACATGAAGTTTCAATTTACCTTTACTAGTTGCCGCATAACATAACTTAGAAAAACACCACACAAGAAGACCAATACAAAGATACCTTCAGAACATCAAACAACAAAAACTAGTATTACAGTATTACCATTGCAACAAAAAAAAACCAGAGAATATCAAATCAGTGGAGATTAATTACCTTTTCTCGTATGAGGATAGCTAAGCCTCAGGACCATTGTCATCTCCAATACCAAACTCCGCAAAACATTTTGAAAGCTAAGTTAGAAACATAATCATAAACAAAGTATTATGAGTTATGAATATCATAAATTTGTTAAACATTACCTTTCTCAAGCTGATCAAACTTTTCAAACTCTGAGAGCAGTTGAGCACTTGTGATCAATGTCGGGTCAGTCCCATTCTTAATATCTTGCCTCATCCACTGCTCAGTACACATGAGCACCTCAATCATGTAATGAGTCAGGCAGGACCTATTAGGATCTAGAATCCGACCACTGGTGCTAAAAGCACTCTCGGATGCAACAGATGAAACTTGCATAGCAAGTACATCTTTAGCCATCTCAGCCAAGACAGGATACTTTAAAGAATTCACCCTCCACCAAGACAGCACATCATATTCTGCACCCCTCATAAGCTTCGGGTTCTCAACAGGATCTGTGAGATAAACTTCTAACTCACGCCTTGCTACTTGATCTGCATTGTCAGCAACCATCTCATTATAAGCCAGATCCATTCTCTGATAGCCCAAATCATCAACCAAATCCATATTCAGTTGATTGATGTTGGTTAGCCCTAGGAGTCTGAGAAGACGCACCATTTGTCTGGCCGTGAAGAGCAGCATACTCCATATACATTGACTCGAGGACATAGAAAACTGAATCAAACATAGCCTTGGAGTCAACAGAATCTTCACCGTACAGCTTCTCAAAACACATCTTCGCAAACTTCATCTTCGTTGTTGGATCAAACACAGTTGCAATGATCAGCAACTTGTTGATATTCTTCATTCCATCCCAATACTTCATAAATTTCTTCAACATTTCATCAGCTCTGTTCTTCAATTCATCGTCTCTGCTATTACTCAGAAATGAGAGGTTCCTCTCTATTGTAACAATCTCACCATAACACTTATGCACATTCAAGCTGGTGGAAGCAGAAACAACCAAAGTGGAGTTGTAGAAAATCACCAGAAACTTCACCAACCTGTGACAAAATATAAATCATATTTTGTCAATAAAAATCTTATTTTGCCATGTCAATATAAATCTTATTTTGTGCAAGTATAAACATGTAAGTAGGTTACCTTTCAATGGCATGCCAGTCAGTCGATTCAGGAGGTCCAACACGTCTGTTCCCATTATCCATTTCTTGGAAGTAGTCATGGTACAACCGATCTTCTAGTAGCATCTTGTCGAAAGCAACTCTGTACTTCAGGGCATTTGTCAACACTGTGTATGTTGAATTCCATCTGGTTTTCACATCCAAGGTGAGACTTCCTCTTTTCAGCTTCCCTGAATCAACCCTCAGCTCAAACGACCTCTGCCTAACATGAGATGACCTAACATAGGATACACCATTGCGTATACCCTCCACATTCTTTGATACCTCTTGCAATCCATCCCTCACAATCAAGTTGATGATGTGAGCACTGCATCTGACATGCATGTAGTCTCCATCTAAGACAAATGTTTCATTGCTGACCAAGCCAAAATCTCTTTGAAACTTTCTCAGAGCCAGAGTGTTGGCTGTTGCATTGTCCACAATGACACAAAACACCTTTGTAATCTCCCACTCAGCCAGGCAGTCTAGTAGAGTACTAGCAATTGTTGATGCCTTGTGATCCGAGACATACTTGAAGCCGATGATCAGTTTCTTGAGCATCCAAAATGCATCGATGAAGTGAGCTGTGATCACCATGTAGCTTGCACTTGTTTTAATAGCAAATAATAATCAGATATGCTACTACACTAAGATAATTAAATCAGATAAAATGAGAAAGAAACAAAAACAAACCTGTATTTGGAGCAACCCATATATCTGTAGTTAGAGACACCCTTTGCTTGTTTGAGTTAATCCAGCTCTTCAGCAAAGCCTTCTTCTTCACATACATCTGCACTATGTATCTGCTTGCTGTTCTCCTTGAATGAGGCCGGTAGAGGTTGACTCGAGAAGAGAAGTGTCTCCAGACAACACTTTCCACAAAAGACAGTGGCAACTCCCCTAACACCAGCATCTCATTTGTTGCCTCTCTGAACATAGGCTCACTTATCTTTGCAGCTTGCATTGTTCCATTTCCTTTGATCACTTGCTGAGACTTGTTTTCCTTGTAAGCTTGGTATTCTTTGCAGGCTGACAAATGCTTGGTCAAATTAGAAGTCCCTGACTTAGATTTGCAGCCGTATAACTTCTTGCAATAGTGGCAAAAACACTTGTTTCTGTCTTCTTTAGTCCTGGTGAAGTGATCCCACACATAAGATCTCGGAAGGATGACTTTGAGCTCTTTAGATGGCTTTCCATTAGCTGTACTTGATTCTGGGGCATCTTTCCTCTTTCCTGAATCAGGAGTTGGAACAACTTCTGTAGCAACTTCTGTACTTTCATCAGCTTCTTGTCCATCGTCATTGGCATTATCTTCAGCAAGATTCATCACTTCTTCAACGTCGTCTTCATCTGGAAAGCATGAAGAACCCATCTGAACACACACATACAATAAGCATATCAGTAACTAAGAATCAAATTAGTAGGTAATAGAAGAACTCTAAGACCATCAAAGACTAAGAATCAATCTACTATCCGGATACTATCCATAATAATCGAATTACAAAAAGTATAAGAGATTGTAATACGAACCTAAGAATCAAATCAGTAGGTAAGAGATTGTAAGTGATTGAATTGTAGACTGCAGAGATTAGAGAAGGAGTAGACGATGGAGAATACGAATTGAAGTTTGAAACTTTGGATATGGTTCTTTCCATGGGGAAAGAGGGGTTAATATAGAGCTTCCATGGAGAAATACGAATCGAAAAGCAAGTGGTACTTAATTGCATTAGACAAAGCATGCACCGAGTGAAGGAGACGAAGCGAAAAGTAAGATCGCCGTCGACGGTTCTGTCTTGGGAACAGACGAAGTGAAGAACTCGTGTCTCGACTCTCTCGACGGCTAACCCCAAACTAAAGGGTAATGGGCCTAACATGAAGCCCATAGTAACTTACAATAAAACCCCATCCGAACCGATGTCTATAGTAACTTTGATTCGAGGCCCAGTCGGTGATTTCAACATTACCCAATCCAAACTGGTACCGGCTTAACCGGGTGCCAACCGGAGCGGTTCTTCGGTATAGTTAATTTCTGCCCAGGGCTAGCGTGGATCAATTTACAAACTCAACTGTTTCTATGGATCAAGAAACAAAACGATGTATCGTGTTTTGGATCATGCCGTGACGGTGTCGTTCTCATGAAACTCGAAACTTTCTGTCCTTCAAGACTGTCCCACCCCTTTTGATGACGACAGATTTTGATTTCATTCGTTTGAGGATTTTCAAGCTAACTGCGACCGCAAAGGAGATCTCTACGGTAATCTCTGTAATCTATTAGTTGGATTGCTTGGTGATTAGGTGTAGTAATTAGTATTTCTTGCTGCTTAGATATAAAAATCTGGAATTTAGTTTAAAATGTGATTTTGGTTTGTCAAGACAGCTCTCTGAATTAGTTGTCTTATTCAGACTATGAATTCATTTTTTTTTAAATGACACCGTCGACTGAAATTCACTAATTCTCTTTGTAACATTAGAAAGCAGAATTAGCTAAACTCAGGCCTTGGATTTATTTGACCATCATAGCGTAGCTTAGCATAAATAGGATATGTTAACTGCTTCAAAACTATGTGTGTTTCGGTTTTGTGCGGTTATGAAATATTAGATTACTTATATTGGACTCTTTTAACTCACACCCTGGATGAACAATGGCATAGATGTTGCTGGCCACATGAAGCTGGTCTCATTGGGACCCCTGTACTTGACGAAGTGGATATATCAAGGGCAAATCATCTTCTGGTTCATGTGCAGTCACACGAGTAGGTTTTAAATTATTTCTTACAAACTTCTTCTCTGTGCTTCTCTTAACCATTAGTGTCGATATTTTGCAGTGGATCTGTGATGAAGCTCTACCTTTGAGATCAAGCTGCAAGAGACTTCTGCAAAAAGTTCAAATCGTACGAAAACACACCCACTGTGTTATCGGTCACAACCGTTAACCCGAAGACTATCGGAGGTTATGATTTCTATCTTATGCAAAGCTTTCTTATAGTTTTGTTGTTGTAAATGGGTTTTTCTTAATACAACATGTACTCTTGCCCTGACTTCAATGTCCTCCTCACGTGTTTTTATGGACTACGATGTCCAACCTACCATAGACTACTTCGGCTGGTAAATATTTATGTGTTGTGCATTTATATTTTGGTTAATTGAAGTGCCCGCACATAACCCTATATCACTGACTGACTGGATCAACAATTACTACTCTGTCTCAGGTTTGGCGCTAATCCACATCTTTCAGAGCAGGTTAATGCCGAGGTGGTTACTAAACGTGAGACAATGACCATAGGGGAAATATTCTCCTACATTAAGCAGGAATCTGCTAAGGTACAACTAGGTCTAAATGTTTCTTAGTCATTGGTCAAAGCTTCAATGCTTATATATCTTTGCGGTGCAGGAGGCTTTTTTTGAGTGCACGGCTACGATTGATGATGTGGTCCATGGCTCTACCTGGTATTACATTTCGTGCAGTGGATGCCATACTAAGGCTACGAAAGGCCCAACTTCGCTGATGTGTTCGAAATGTGGGAAAGTCAACATATCTGGAGTTGCACAGTATGTACTCTAACCTCAATACTCAATAACGCTTTGAATGGTATTAGTTTCTGATTTTTTTCATAACAGGTACTATGCACAGCTATCTGTCTATGACAACAGTGAGCAAGCTGTTTTTGTGCTGCTTGGTGATGCTGGTTATGAGTTGACTGGAAAGCATGCAGCAGATTTAGTCAGCAGTTATTTTGATGTAACTTTCATCTGACGTTACTCTCAAATGTTTTGTTCTCACACTTACGTACTTGGATGTCACTGTCATGTTAATTCATCAGTCGTTACTATCAAATGTTTTGACCTAACGCTTTCGTACTTGACTGTCATGCTAATGGAAACACATGAGTTAACCAACAGGTCCCTGTTCCGGAAGCTCTTATCAACACCATCAGTCAAAACATAAGTTTTTTGTGAAGGTTACAAAGCACAACTTAGATGGGAAGACTCGATCTCAACTGTGACCAAGATCCTCTCTTTGGACACTCCACCAGCCACAGAAGCCTCGGAAGGAACACACAAAACTGCAGCTTCGGATGAAGCATTTGAAACTGGAGACAACATGTCTGAAGCTTCCAAATGCCGTGTGGATTCTGTGGAGGGGAGTAAGAGGACTTGTGGCGGTGCTGAGGTAGGGAAACCTAAACGCCCTAAGCCTTGGAAGTAGAGCTCCCGTGTGTTGTCACAGACCTTGCAAGGGATTGCAGTTTTTTTATTTTCAGTTTCAGTATTGACTCATGATTTCCTTTCAGTTTGTTTTTTTCCTAGAATTTTTTCTCTAAACTTGTGTTGTCTCAGACCCCTTGCAAGGGATTGCAGATTTTTCTTTCCAGTTTAAGTATTGATCATGATTTCCTTTCATTTTTTGTTTTTTTAAACTATAGTTTTTTCTCCTCTAAACATTTTATCTGTTTTGAATGATTATTATGACTTAATAATCATGTGTTGCACTATTACTCTGTTTCCTCTGGGATTCTCTGCTTATAGAGTTCTAGACTTATAACAAACATGTAAATCATTATTGTAGGACAGCATGTTATCTTTATCATGTTTGAACGTGATTTCTAATGCATGTGTAAAAGTTGCTAATCACCAATTCCAAATATATTAAAAGAACGTTCATATAAGATTTCAAAACCCAACGTTTGAAAAGAAACATAATTATTGGAAGTTTCCATGAACGTTTTCGTGGGCAAAAATTTAGAATCAATCAACGCAGGTCAAACCCAAATGAGTAAATGATATTTCCTTCCAATAAGGTAACAAAATATTTCACATATCTAATTCGCTAATTTCATTCCTCATACTCCTCTTAAATATTTAAATCATTCCTAAAATTCAACAAGGAGGAAACCCAACTTTCTATTTCCCATTTTCAGAATCGATACTGAAGTAACCAAAGGAAGTGTTTACCAAGCTTTAACCAATGTTATACTCAAAACAACTGCGTAAGTGTAAGAAGTTTTTTAGCAGACAAAAAAAAATTAGTCCATCTCTCTAACTTAGAATCGGTTTGATTCTAAGGTTCAGAATATAAAAGGAATGGAGAACCCACCTCCTACACCCCCTTTGGAAACTGATGGTACATCAAATCCTTACTTCTGTAGTATCCTGTAGAAATATTTGCTAATCTCCACCACAAGATTAGTAAATTTGATTACTCAATAATTATGAGTGATCCTTTCAAGTGTAAGCAATATTTTTGGTTTAAGGTTAGTTATCATGCGTTTATTTTTAATTTTAACCACCTGAATTTTTTTCCCACATGTGCATGGCTGTCTCACTTTTGTTTTTGTCAGTTAGTAAAGCACTCTCAGAATTTAGAGAAATATTATAAAAGCTTTTTATTATTCAATAGTTGGCCGAATATAATATTTTCAGGAACTTTTCTTTTTCATTTTCATAAAGTCAGTTTTTATATGCTTATAAATAGTTTAGACTTATGGAATTTGTTAATTTATTTTATTATATTATTTATATATATTATTTTTTTGTATTACTTTGTTTTATTTACACTATTAAAAATAATTTGTCAGACAATATAGTTACCTATTGAATGATGGGAAAATACATTTGGTTCAATGCACTAATCTGTGAGGAAATCTATATTTTAGTTGTCTGACAATTGTATATGCTGTACCGCCAAATAATTTAAATTGAAAGATGCTCCTCTGCATAATTATTATAGTGGAATATATATGTATCTTATTATAATTTATAGTTTCTTTTACAAGATTTTAAAGAATGTATGCTCTTATTTAAAATCTAATTTTTACAGTAACATCTTCTGTGCATCACATTCCTCAAAGAATCCACCAAATTCGAGAAGGGATTTCAGTTCGCCCTATCACGGTATGTGTAAGAAGTACTTGGGACATCAAAAAAAAACAAAATAGACAATACACAAATTTGCATCGGCTTCATGTGTTACGACCACCACGTAAGCCTTATATTAAAACATTAACATATACATATATATGTATTTTCCAATTCGACATATTTGGTTTGAACTAATCACTCTTTATTTAATTATACGGCACAACAAAATTGTTCACATTCAGGTACAACTATTAGAAGGTCGGCTCACTAGAAACATTCAGCCAAATGACCTTAAGAATATAACCGAAGAGATATATATGAAATATCAGGATTTTCCGTCCTACCTAATTCACGACGGCGAAAACTCACCAATCTCCCGTACTACATTGAGATAAACCAAGAAAGAGACAGCGATGTCAAAAGTTACGGACATCAGTCTGATATTTCCAGTTCATGATTTCTCTCCTCAAAACTACAAAAGTCTACTTCGCTTAGCTATTGTGCCCACCTACTTACCAGGTAAATCACTCAGCCCAATACTATTAAACAAACATGGATGCTTATTCTAACTCAAAAACAATGTGCAGATGTCGTCGGACAAATACGCATGATACAAAAAACAAATTCATACCACCCATAAATCAATATAGAGGCTACAATGGGTCTACTTCTGAACAGGTAATTCTAGAACACGAGAAAAAAACAAAATCATAATTCTCTTCATACATAAATCTCTATTTCAGGACGACAATGGTTAAGCTCATATTGTTCGACAAACAAGCATCAGATTTTAGCATCCTACAAAACAAGAAGGATCTGAAATTTAGAGTTGTCATCTTCACAAGCATAATTCCTAAAAATTTTAAAGGTGTGTTATTTTAAAAAAAACACTTAAAAAAAAATAAATCAGATATATATCTATTTTTTTTCTCAGCATATAAAAACATACATTATTTTGCAGGCAAACTACAACTCTGTTCATCACCAGCAACAAAAATTCACTTCAACAAATCAATCGAATACATATAGAATTTCAAAGGACGAATAAGAAATCAATAAAAGCATGCAGCGAAAAGAGATTTTAAAACATCCTGAACCACATGAAGAAATTCGAATGAGAATCATGAGGCTTTGGAAGTTTTAAGTAATACTCTATATTACACAATAATTAATTTTGCTAATTAAAAAGTATTGATAGTTTTTTTATGATAAGTGATTTATAATTTTATATTTGTATTTTTTTTCTTTATGGTTTAAATTTAATTATGTTAATATAATTAGGTTAATAATCCAAAAATCTACAACATTGAACAATAGTCAAATCACAGAACCCTTAAACGCTAACACAACACATCTCAACACATGAAAGGACATATAGACACACTAATCATATTGCTTAGTTTGCACCAATGTAACTAAAGTTTACATTAGTAATGTTTCAAAATATAATTAAAGAAATTATTAATACTACGGACTATTGGATACAAAAAATTGAAACTGAAACAAATAATTATGAACAAATAATTAAGGCTAAGACTAAGTTTTAATTTGTAACTTCTTTACTATTCAACATATATTTATGTTGTAACTTATGTTATATTAAATTTTTCACTGATTCAATTTGCCATCTATATAAATCCATACATTCTGATTTCAATATGAACTCCTCCTTACATGTAAGCAATTCCTCCAAAATCTAAAAATGAGTCAAGTATTTTGGGTTATACGCCACAAAATGAAACAATCTTTTATCACCTCCAAAAAGAACCATTACCATGCAGATAAAGAGGCTAAACACCCAACAAACAAAATTTGTGCAGAAATCGAGGAGAATTAGTTGTACAGAAAAAACAAAAGGCAACAATATCAGAAATTTCATTTTTAAAAACAGAGGAATCAATTCTCTTCAACCTTAGCAGCAGTAAACAAGCCGTTGGGTCCCCAAAGTTGTCTTGACAATGCAAAACATGTCCGATCATAGGCTTCCGAAGGTTCCCAATTCCAACCATTACTACAAGCCATAATAGTATACTTTATTTGCAGCTGCCTAATCTTTCCAATGGTTTTAATTTGGTTAACTCCTTCACTCGTAATCACTGTCTTCATGATTTTGTAAAACCCATCCTCGTCTTCAGAATGAGACTTACCTGTATTATTTTTGAAATCAATCACTCCATTTAAGAGAGGGATTTCATCTTCTATGTTCCAAACTCTTCCACTCTTTCATATACAATTTTATATTCATTGAAGAAAAAAGTAGTTATATTTACAGAAAAATTAGGATACCGTAAACCTGAAAATAACACAAAGCAAAATGAGTTCATGAACTGTTGTTTATAATTTCACATAAGTTATACCATTGCTTTTGTGCCTAATGTCTAATGCACATCCTACAACCTCCTGCCGAAGCCTATATACAAAATTTCGTTTTATTACTTAGTGTAACAAATAAAATTTGTTTTATAATTATCTCTTATATATACTGTTTGTGTGGTTAGTTTTACTATTGGTACATATATAACTATATACAACTGTATTTCTCAAAAAACTTGAAAATATTAACAATTCGATTTGACATGTTTTTTGGATTATTATAAGTTTTATTAAGATACTATTAAAACATAGAAAATATAAATTTGCTGATATTATATCAAATAACATAAAATTACATAAACGAATTGATTAGTTTAGAATAACATAGGACTTAAGATGTCTTTGTAATTTATTTAAAATAATAACAAAATATATTTTCCTAATATAATAAATTCAAGTATTTGATATCACTAGGTGTAACATATTAATACTTACGTTTTCAAATTTAAACTAATCGTCACTATACTTAAAATCCCATATCTCATTAACATTAATTTGGATTTACATATAATTGATTAGTATTAGAATAACATAGAATTTAAGATCTCTGTCTAATTTATTTAAAAAAAACAACAAATTTTATTTTGCTAATATAATCAACGCAAATTTATACTACCATTAACAGTTTTTGAAAAAAAAATTGTAAAGATTTTAATTATGAAAATATCGTGAAGATTTGTCATTGTAAAATGTTATGTAAAGATTTCAGTTTTGCTAATATAATCAAATAAAAATTTTATAGTACCACTAGCAGTTTTCAAAAAAAATCATAAGAATTCATGAAGATTTGTCATTGATTGCTTAAAAATATTTTTACCTTGAATAAACTAAAATAGAGATATTAAATATATTATAAATCCATCTTCATATAAAAGATGCTATGTTTGTAATCACATGTCTTTCTAAAACAGGTACATAAAATAAATAGTACAATGTAATATATTTTTGATGTAGATTTATTATTATTTTATTTACTCATATCTTAATCATTTATAGTTTGTTTAGAAATTTATGTATTTAATAAATAGAAAATATTAAAAAATATTTTGTAAACAATTTACTATATTTTTGAAGGTTTTGTCAAAACCTGTTTCCTCCGTATAAAATTTGCTGATTGCATATCAAATAATATAAAAAATTATAATCGAATTGATTAATTTTAGAATAACATAAAATTTAATACCTCTTTTTAATTTAGTTAAAATAAGTACACAAATTGTTTCCTAATGTAATCAACTTTTTTTTTTAATATCACTAGCTGTAACCTATTTTATACATACGTTTCAAAATTAAAACTAATCATTACTATATTTGAAACCCCATATCTCTATAAATAATTTCGATTTACGGTTAATAGAAATACATATATTCATATGTCTAAATAAAGACATGTATCACATGAACATAAAAAATTCTAATTAGGTTAATACATAATAATATACAGTTAACTGTTATATTTTAAAACAGTATCTCTACTACATTTTAATACAACAAAATACAGTTAACATCCTCCTATACATTAAAAGAGAAGTCACTTTAGTGATTTCTGCTTACGTGGCGATCATACAAGACACTTTCAGATTAATTCTTATAATCTTATTGGTCGTTTTTTTTAATTTCTTTTTGATTTATTTTTTTCTATCGGCCAAACCTTGCCAAAAATACATCCCATGTAATTAATATATAATATACGTTCTTAACTAATCGATATATATTTCAAAGGTACAATTATGGTAACTTAATAATGACATATTCAAGTGGCAAGGCAATCATATTAGAGTATTGACAATTTAAAAAAAAAGGTCTCAGAAACTATAATTTAGAATATTGGCAATTTAAAAAAAAGGTCTCAGATTCCATAATATGTGAAAAAAATAAAACATAGTAATTATTATAATTCCGGACATGAAAATCATTGTAAGTCATAATAAAATGAAATCATGTTAAAAAATGAAATCATGTTAATTATTAATAATATTTGAATAGTAAAAAATTGTTATTGAAATCCTAATGAAATTATAATATGTGAGAAAATGAATTGGTAAGTTTGCAAAAAATTAACACATACAATCGATGCAGATTTCATTTCTATAGTAAAAAAATGGTAACAATTCCATTGTACGTATCCCTCTATATATTAAAAAAAAATACATTTGACACGTGGCACTCACACAACTCTTCTCAGAAGAAAACTAGCGATTCTATTGGT
>OVBX01003641.1:0-16335 GCA_900406325.1 Erucastrum elatum | reverse complement strand
GAGCATTCTTCAGAGATTTTAGCACACGTACGTTCAAGGAAGAAGTCATCGAACAACTTCATGAAAACATTCCCATCATATTGTGCAACCTAGAGAAGATATTTCCTCCATCATTTTTTGATGTGATGCAGCATCTAGCTGTTCACCTGCCGTACGAAGCATTACTTCGTGGACCTGTTCACAACGGATGGATGTATCCATATGAGAGGTACATGAAACATTTGAAGAGAAAAGCCAAAAATCCAGCAAAGGTGGAAGGTTCGATCATTGCTGAGAGTTTGACAGCATAAACTTTTAACTTCACATCTTACTACTTTGCTACAACCGTCCGTACAAGGAAAAGAGTTCCTAAAAGATATGATGATGGTGGAGTACCTTCGTCATATGTCCTAGACGGTGTTCCTAACATTTTCTGTCAAATTTGACGATTTGGTGGTAAGCTGAAAGAAGTCTGGTGGTCTAGTAAAGAGGATAAGCATAGTGTCCACACATATATTATGCTCAACTGCGGGGATGCAATGACGTCTTCATTTGAAAGGTAAAATTGTTGTCTATATTAATTAATTTTATTGTTGTTTTTGTTTTTTTANCAATATTTGGTACTATTCTAACGGTGGTGTATTTTGTAGGTTGAGTATGATGATCCATATTACCATGTATGGTTTCACGAATTGGTCCAAGGTCCAGTAGCAAAGGTCACCACATCACATATGTACTTCACACGAGGTTTTACCTTTCACACAGACGAGTATGAAAGACATCGGGCAACAAGTAACTACGGAATATGTGTGAAAGGCGAAACAGACTTTTACGGGATCTTGCATGAGATTATTGAAGTGGAATTTCCAGGGTTATTGAAGCTAAAATGTATCTTCTTCAAATGTGAGTGGTTCGATCCCGTTGAGAATCGAGGTGTTCGGTTTAACAAATTTGGTGTTGTGGATGTCAACTCTGGGAGAAGATAGAACAAATTTGAGCCTTTCATCCTAGCTTCCCAGGCTGAACAAGTTAGCTTTCTTCCATACCCTTGCCTTCGAAGCTCTGGGATTAATTGGTTGGCTACTATCAAAATTACACCTCGTGGACGAATTGTTGCTGGAGAAGAACCATCATTGCAAGAAGAAGATGATATTAATGAAGTTGAGGTTCCTGATCAACAAACTGATGAAATTCTTCTGATCGACCCAAATAACCATCAATATGAAGATCTTCCCAAGGATACGACAGATGTAGCACGTGAAGACGAGTTCGAGTGTAGTGATGACAAAGACTGTTCTGATGTTGATGAGAACTCAAACGATTCAGAATGATGTAATATATGTAACAAATGTTGTTTTTATCTTTATAAAAATGTTGTACCAAATGTGTTTTTTTATTAATTAAGTGAGATACTTAATGTATGTGTAATATATGTTGTCTTGTATAATATATATTTGTTTGGGTTAAAATTTTTATTTTTTATTTTGTTGAATTTAAGGGATTTAGGTTGATAAAGATGATGAAAGTATGAAAGAGTGATAATGGTATCTATGAGTAACTTTGGGGTTTATGGATTTGATTTTCGGGGCTTCAGACTTTCCTCGTAAAGTTGAGGTTAAAAAAACGGGGACCTGGTAAATTTGTCGTAATACTTTCTAAAACCATGTTTCCTCGTAAATTCGTCGTAACCATTAAAAACGCGGGCCTGGTATATTCGTCGTAACATAAAATATGATTTTCATTTAAATTTGTCGTAACGATGAAAACGCGGGTCTGGTAAATTCGTCGTAAACAAAAAAACGCGGACCTGGTAAATTCCTCGTAACGTTAATACTAATTTATGAGGAATGCGTTTTTATATATATGGAAGAAGCCTTTCAAACGAGCTTTGCTCGTATCTTNCCAAAAACCCCCCCCCCCTTTCAAAGGTACTTTCTCTCTAGTTTTTTTTACAGTTTAGGTGGTTAGTTTAGAGAATTAGTTTAGGTGATTAGTTTAGGCGATTAGTTTACGTAATTAGTTTAGGTGATTAGTTTAAAAAAATGTTTAGGATATTAATTAAATTTTGTTAATTTTTATAGATGGCTCCTAGGAAGAAACCCGCAGCTACTGCACCGACGTATGCCGATTTGTTTGGCGATGGCACATCTTCATTTAGTGGTCTGTCATCTTTTTCCGGGACTTTTCCGGACTCTCAGACATCTCGGAGAGTTTCTTCGACCCTTCCTCCTCTTACACCTCAGATGCCTCCCCCACCTGCTCCACATGTCGCCCCGGATCAGCCTGCCCCACCGTCCGCAGTTCATCCCGATTTGCGGGTGCCAGCTCATGCACCATTCGCGAGATACACCGTCGAGGATTTGCTTGCCCAGCCTGGACGAGAGGGTTTAGACGTTCTGGACCCCGATACACCCCGGGGTACTTATTGGTAAGTATATTAAATTATTTAATTTACAATTTAAAATCTTTGATCAATTTTTAACAAATATGTTATATTTGCAGATTTGGGGCTAACAACCGTGTTAGCCGGAGTGTTTCAGAGACGATGAAGGGATATTACGACGGCGCTTATCCCAACTGGAGCATGACTCCCGATCACGTCAATACGACATGGTTTAAATGTTTTGCGGTAATATTTTCATATTATTAATATTTTTATTTCTTAAATAATTATTTATTTTTCTAATCTTTTAAAAAATTTGTTTTTTTCAGCAAATGTGGCACTGGTCCTTAGGAATCACCGAGAGGGTGAAGAGGGAATTCATTGCAAAGGCAAAGCTTCGTTTCTGCAACACCGTTTCCGATTGGAAGGACAAGTGGGAGATTTACGGCTATGAGGGGAATCCGAACGAGGTCACAAAGGAAGCATGGGATGGCCTCATCGCCTATTGGAGCCTATCCAGCTTGGTCCACAAAGCCAACTCCTGCTCCGCTTCCTGAAGAACGGGGGATAAAGATGCCATTTGCCCATGGTTCATGGAACCGGCCAAAAACCTCATGCCGGAATTCGTCTCAAAACTGTAAGTTTTATTTAAACTATATTTTTTATTTTTCTAAACTTATATTTATTAATTTATTTATTATTTTTGATTATTTAAAATTTTAATTTATTTATTATTTTTGTTTATTAGTTGGTGAAGACGAGAGTTTTGCCATCTCTCTCGGACCTATTCGAGATGACTCACGCCTCACCAGAGGGGGTTTTTGTTGATCCTGCATCCGAGAAACTCTTCAACGTTGTGGCTACTTGGGTTGAAGAGCGAGAGATGCAACTTAGCCAACAGTCTGCAGATGGATTACCCGTCAAGTTGTCAACCAAGGAGATCGACCGGATCTTCGAAGAGGTAAAATTTTATAATATTTTTAAATTAAATTTTTATTGTTTGAGTATATTATTAACTCTAAATATGTTTTTTATATATAGGTGGCTCCTAGAAAGAAGGGAAGGACGGTCGGAATAGATTTTGTTAACGAAGTTGCAAGGACGATTTCGTCATACAATTCGGAACGAGACAGGGACATCGGCCGGATGCAGGCTCGCATGGATACCCAGCATGAGCGTTTAGGTTGGCTGGATGTGATGGCGGTGGAAAATCCGTCTTTGCGGAGAGCTTTGGCGGACAGGCGAGCAGCTCTCGGGATGCAACAGCCGGATCCCGAAGCAGGAATTTCTACAGACCCGAATGCCTCAGCCAACTACTTCGATGACGATGTTGGCTTTTAGTACTTTATTTTTTTAAATTTCTTTTGTTTTGTATTGTAAATTTAAATATTATTTTATGAATTTATAGTTTTTAAAAAAAATCTGATTTGGTTTCATATTTATTTTTATTTCAAATATTATAAATTTTAAAATAATTGTTTTATAAAATTAATATAATTATTAGAATTAATTAATATTTTAAATTTGGAAATGTAAATTCGTTGTAAAATTCCACGTGAAATCCTCGTAAAGTTACCTGGAATTTACATGGAGTCGTTGTAAAGTCTTCGTAAACTTTACATCGACTTACATGGAAGTCTTACGTGGCTTTTACTACAAAATATTACGGGTATTTACATCGACTTTTACGAGGGCGTTATGACGAATCATTTCCTTCCACTTTACAAGGAATTTTCTTCCTCGTAAATGTTACGTGGACTTTACCACGAAATCTCCATTACAACGAACGTTTAATACCGAAACGCGTTTCCACGTTAATTCGTCGTAAAACTTTTATTACGACGAATTTACGTGGAATACCGCCCTCGTAAAAAATATGTTTTTTTTAAGTAAATTTATGAAACAGAAAATACTAAATAGAAAACTCTAAATCCAAAATTTCTGTTTTTTTCTTAAATTATTTTCACTTTATTTGAATATTTTTGATTAAAACATTATAAGTGATGATATGCTATTTTTATCTTTTGGTAAATGTCATTTTTTGATTTTTATCCGTGTGTGTGTTTAAAACTATAATTTGTTTTATTAGTATTCAAAAGTATTCTTTTTACTTATTAACCAACTTAAACTTATATTGTGATTGAAAAATCTCATGTAGCTTTGAAGATAAAAGACTGGTTTATTTCATTACAATTTGAATGATTTTTAATGTCTTCTATATAACTAATTTTCATATCAATAAAATCATTTTTGAGAAAAAAAATTCTTTTGGATTGATAGATACATAGTCATATTGTGTATCTTAACTAATTTATAATCATTGACATCTAAAGCGAGCATGCAAAGCATCATCTACAAGAAAATGATTAATATGGAAACATAATGAAATGTTTACTATCCCGTAGATATTATTTGCAGAATATCTGCAAAGTGATTTCATTTGGTTTTATATATTTTATACAATTATTTTTCACTAAAAACTGTGATATGGGATAGTATAAATGATAATATAGTTTATGATAATGTGACAGTTATATCTAATATTGATTTAAATTTTTGTAATTTTTAAAATATGGTAATAACTCATAAATCATCATTATAATTATACGATTTAAGAATATTATAAAATTTTAACCATGATATCATTAATTTCTTTTATATATCTACAAATTTTAGAAACACTGTCTTTTTTATAATGATACAATTTTTATATCAAAATGTTTTTCTTAATTTTAACAAGTAAATTTAATATATTTTAACCAAAATAAATAGACTAGAAATCTATCTAAAAAATAGAATTTTCAAATATATATGTATCTATTATTAAATATAATTTTAAATAAACAAAAGTGTTTATTTTAGTTTAATTTAGTTTTAACTAAATCAAAATTTCTATTAATAAGAATATAATAAATTTTAAAATATATTTTAAAATATGTTTAATTATAATTTAAATTCATTTTTGTTGTTGTACATAGGATAAGAAGACACCTAATTAACACATTAAAAAGCGATAATATCTACAAACTGTTTTAGATATTTATAGAGTTATTTTCAGGTGATTTCTGAAAATGGATGATATACCTTAAATGAAATATTTTTATTTTTTAAGGATGTCTTCTTTAATTAGAACACATTGACCCCTTTGACCCAAAAAAAAGAACACATTGACCCCTCTTTTGTGCTAAATGAAATTGATTTTTTTCTTGGGAAAAGAACACTTCTTTAGCCGAGGATTTTGCACAACTTTTTACTCCCTTTGTTTCGAATTAGATGTAGTTTTGAAACAAAATTTATGTTTCAAAATAAGTTTCGTTTTATGATTTCAGTGTAAAATTTATTGTTTTTTTATTTCAATCTATATTTCTATTTGTCAAAATCTTTTTAGGTGTATTGATAATGATGCTTTTATCTAATAAATATGTTTACCGAAATCTAAAACGTCAAATAAAATAAAACGAAGGGAATATTTGCTTAACAGGATTCTCCGCAGTTTGTAACCTAAATAAACTTCATGTAGCCTATATATACTACGTAAGAACATATTCATATTTTAAATTATAATCGAATGCAATTTGGTCTAAAGATCATACCTCATGACTCATGAGCAATATCAACTTTTGCTAAGTATGGATTCTAAAGAGTTTAACATTATGAAGACTCCATACTATAGTTCAACTTGCTTCTTTTTTTTGCCAAATAACTTGATTTTTGTTAATATGAAAAATATAAAACAGAAATAGCCAACTTTTCTTTAATCCCACAAAAGTTTTATTTTACATTTTATGTACTTTAATTTTTTACAGGGAAAATAAGTTTTGTAAACCTAACATTTAATAAATTTATAATATTTCCAAACGAGAACGATAATTAATTAGTTATTTTCTAAATGGTGGAGATAAATAGCCTAGTTAAAAACTAACTATTGTATATGAAATATGCTACTTTCTTGACAAAAGCTGTTTTTCATTTAAGATGATATTTTATACACATAAAGTAAAATATTTAACTATATATTTTTAAACAAGAATTAATAAACATAAAATTAATAAAATTTATATTATATTTTAAAATGACAACAAAACGTCAAGTATTAAAAAAAATGGAAGGGGTATTATTTAATATGAACACACATGCCTTAAACCAAGTTTTTCTTTTTTTGAAAAAAACCCTTAAACCAAGTTATAACCCTACCTTTTTTCTTTGTATATTCAGGCAAGTTATAAGCTTGTAGAGACAACATTAAACAAACACACCAGCAAAGATTTTCTTTGTACCTCGTAAGAGCATTAGATCATGACAAGAGACAAGAATGTGAAGCTAAATGTCAATTAGATTATTTTCTAATAATCAAAGTGGGACACTCACTCTTAAGTGAGCGGAACAATTTCACAAATTAAAAAAAAAAGAAAGTTAAAAGGTGTTCTTAAGAATATACAAGGGAGACGTTAACAATGATTAATTAATGCTAATTAAAAAGAAACCAAAACAACAAATAAAGACATGTTGAGTGTTTTGAAGACACTGATAACCCCTGTCTAGTGATATTCTAAGCCTTACGATTAGTGGCTAAAGGGATAGTCGTGGTGCTTAATTATGGTTATAACTTATATGCAATCAAAAACTTTAAATTAGGTTATTTTCACTGTTTCAGCCGCCGTTCCACACACACAAACAAACAAAAAGGTAGAAGTAAAATGCAATCTGAATTCTGATATCTTTATTCTAACTTTTGTCAAGTGTCATATTAGAGACACACACGCACACGCACACGCACATATATATTAGCTGGCACGAAATATCATCTTAAGTTCCTAAAACTTTTGAGAAAAATTACATGGATATAAACCCTTAATTTAACAAAAGAAAAAATTTAAACCTCCAAATTATTGAATTCTCTATTAAATCGTCTACAGCCCCATAATTTCAAGACCGGCCTGTATATATATATATAGGCAAATCATCGTATATTTGGTTTTATTCAATCAACCTGAAACATCCAAATATGAGAAGATGCAATTTAAAGTGTTTCTCGGACACATATATGTCACTTGAACTATTTTAATGAATTGTCAATTTGTCATTTAAATTAACCCACATTTCATACTAAATACTAGTTTTAAAATTTGCTACGCAAACTTTATTAGGGAGGTCCATAAAAAGACAAGACAACCTTATGATTAGCCTTCTCGTTGATGTTTTTTCCATGGCCATTAGAGAATAATCCACATTTTCAGATTTATTAAATGGATATCATATATAGGGCCATGTACATATGTTTGTAAATGTATATATTTATCGCTAAAATCCTTATTTTCGCTTATTTTCAATAAATTAGTGCCATACTAGCGCATCTGTATTAAGGCTGTTTAAATAAGTTTACTATAGTAAAAACATAAATTATAATACTATTAGTTTATTAAAATAATTGAAATATGAGAGATCTTGATAAACTTATATATTTAGACTCTAAATGTGTACAAACAGCACTGTAATGCACTATATAATTAATAGTAACAAAACATATAAATATATAAGTATATATAGAGCATGGGTGGTCCATCAATTTGGAAAACATGCTTTGACAATTTCAGAATTCGAAAATAGAAATTTCTCTGTCAAATAAAAGGTGTATAATATAGTGTGGATTATAGTCACAATTGATATACTTTAGGGAAATGTGAAATCCAAGAAAGGGTCAAATGCAATGTGCTAGAGAAAAGTTGCATTGAACTAAGAGNTTTTTTTTTTTTGTCGACACATACTAGGCTACTACAATTAAAAAAAAAAGATAATATATTTTAAGGTTTACAAAATTTCATGTTTGAAGTTTAAAACTATAATAATCAAAACTTTAAACTAAAATTACAAAATATTTATATCTATACTCTGATCCATATATTTGTTATAATTAATTTAAATCCATAAATTTTATAAATAACTAGCATACATATTAAAAATATTATAGTGGTATTGAATAATAAAATGTTACACTAAAGTATAAAATTTTACTTAAAACTACATAAAAATATTAAATTACAGGTTAAGTACTACATTATTCCACAAAACTATTTATGTAATAATTCTATATATGATCAACTGTGCATTAGTTAAGTTTCTTTTGTAATATAATGTTGTTTAAATATATTTTTAAAATATCTTAAATATTATGCTAGACTTTTTATTCAATTTTTTGGGCAAAGTTTAAATCAATTAAAAATTTTAAATATTCATGAAACATAAAAATTTAAGGATTAAAAGGATATACGATAAAATAATTAAGAATTATAAAGGTGATGTGTAATTGTAGTAACCAAAATACAAATAAAATATGAAAATTTAAATATGAAGTTTTTAAATTTTCTTAGACAAAAACTTCATTTTTAAAATTAAAGGATTTTTTTGGACATGTTCTAAACAACTACTACTTTAAAGAAAAACAAGTATTGCTACATTCCACTTGTTATTACTTTGAGATTGGTTTTATAACACACATGTAATCGGAATCCTAGACGAGATATATTAGAACTTGAATAACACAGTAGAAATACAAGTATGCACAAAACGGTGAAAAATTCAAAATTTTAATCAGACCATAAATGATTATTCGTACAATATTACGAAAATTTGTTAGAAAGTTTATGAATCTAAGAAATTATAGGGTTTTTGGAAGAAAATAAATTATAGGTTGTGTGTGTGAATGGGTAGAATTGAGATAGTAAAGTGATACATAATTCCTTTTTCAAATATAAGTGATACATAATTTAGTTTCACAATTAATAAATAAACATGAGCATGCACTTTTTTTTATCCATTAGTAGAATCAAATCGATGATGTAGGCCACAAATAATAAATTAAATTTTTGTATTTGGTTCATATTTGTGCAGTGTAATAATCAATTCCAAAATTTAAATTATATTATACTTGGTGGGGGTATATAATTAAATTTGATACATTTATTTTTGTTAAAAAGAACCTTAGGAATATATAATACATATAGCTATATCTCATATTCCCTATACATTATTTGCGTAGTGATTTTGCCACATGTCGTTATTACAACCATTCACGCTAAAAAAATAATGACATGACTACTAAAAAAAGATGACATATCTTCCAAAAAATATGACATGAAAAATTAAATTTAATGTTAATTTATTTCTTTGATAACATATTTAAAATATGTCAATAACTCATATATTATATTTAGTGTCGATTTATATTTTTGGAAATTTTTTTTAGAATATGGTAATACTAGTGATTCAGTGTCGATATATATAATATTTTAAATTTCGAAATGTTGTTTTATTTTCATTCTTTTTATAATTATGCAATTTGTATTACTAAATGTTTCAAAAATTGTTATAATTTTTTTAAAAAAAATAAATTTCTTATCGTAAGATCATTAATTTCTTATATATATAAATTTTATATGTATTGTTTAGTTTAAGATTATAATTTAAATATAAAAATCTATCTAAGATTATAATTTAAATATATACATCTCTATATATATATATAATTATTTTATCCTCATTTAGTATTTAACTAAATCATATCTATATTAAATATTGGTAAAAATAATAAAATCTATAATATTTTTATTTGCGAAGTGATTTTGCCAGATGTCGTTATTACAATCATTCTCGCTAAAAAAATGATGACATGGCTACTAAAAAAAGATGATATATTTTCCGAAAATATGACATTGACAATTACATTTTATTTTATTTTATTTTTCTGATAAACTTTTTAAACTATGGCAATAACTCATATATTACATTTAGTGTCAATTTATACTTTTGGAAACCTTTTTAGAATTTTGTAATAACTCATACATCATCTATAAAATAATTATAGTCATATATATAAATTTTATAAATATTTTTAGTTTAAATTTTGATAACTATGCAATTTTATATCATTTTTATTAGTTTATACAGATTGATTTAACATATTTAAACAAGCAGAATAAATTGAAAAATCTATCTAATATTATAATTTAAATATATACATATATATTTTAAAATATAAAATTATTTTATCTTAATTTAGTATTTAATTAAATCATATATTTTAATTACTGGTAAAATAATAAAATCTATAATATTTAATAAAAATATTTTTAGATATAAGTTAAATTCAAAAAAAAAATTCTGCACATGGTGCAGAGAAACGCCTAGTATATCTATTAATAATAAGAATCCTGATTAATTCTAAAGGGCGTGTGTTTTTATAGGTATCTCAAATCTTGTGAAAAGTTGTGACTGTTCGTCAATGGTATCTTCCTATAAAAAGTTATGTCTCTTCTTTATGTAAATATACGACTAATTAAAAGGTTGTGTCTTTTCTTTAATAAAATTTGCACTTATTTAAATTGAAAAGATGTGACTTATTAAAGATAGCTTTTCAAAATCTATATAAATAGTTTATACTTTTATAAAAGTAAATTTTTTGCTACTTTAATTGATAGTGAAATGGAGAAAAAAAATAGTTCTATGAAGTTATTTGATTACAAATTTTTAGAAGATGTTCAAATGAAACGTCGTGATAAAAGACACAACCTTTTAACATAAATGAAATTCACAACTTTTAAAATTGATCAGAATTGCTATTAATTATTTTTAAAAGTTGCTTGTTCAAAAGACACAACCTTTTAACATAAGTGAAATTCACAACCTTTAAAAATAATTACTTAAAAGTTGCTTCATATCATGTGACCTTTTGATTTGAAAAGTTATGATTGTTCATATAAGTATCATTTCATAATGATAGCCGTTAAATAGAAAAATGTGACTATTCAGACAATTTTTGAACAATAAATAGCCTATGTTTATGCTATCTCAAATTATAATTTCACTAATCAAATAAAATGGCGAAGAAAACCTATTCTTTATCAAAATCTATAAATAGTCTATGTCCATGCATTTCTTAAAGTAAAATTTTCATTAATCTTACTAATAATAATAAAATGGTGAAAAGTTTCGTGGTTGCATTTTCTATATAATTATTTACACACCTTTTCATTTTCACTGTAACTTACTTGTTACAATTCATTTTCTGGCAATGACGACTATGCTATTTCTCCTATGGTTTTCGGCTTTGTCAAGCGTCATTTATGGTGTGGTCTTTCTGTCCTTCTGGGAGTGTTTCTTTCCAGTACTAAAGGGTAAGAGTCAGATTTCATGGTACTTATATGTTGGTGTCTTTCCGTTGCTTTTGGTGTAAAGTTTTCATATACCTCTAGAATTTTTCAGCGAGTCTTATGATTTTGTTTATTCAAAAATTGGTAATGTTTTGGGCGGATTTTCCAAAAGGTAGGCGGTTCGACTCTCACAAATAAACTTTTTAACTAATGCATACACTTAAAACGACATAGTATTGGGCATCCGTTAAAAACATAAAATTATATACAAACATTTATATACGTATACAGTCGAGGGTTATATTGCTGGTTGACAAACACTTGATGGTTTGATCCATATATTCTTGAGATTATAGATTAAATTGCCAAAAAATCACATTGATAATGTTTTTACTGAAAACCTTAAAATATAATATATTTGAATTTATAAAATGATTTTCCGTGCGACATCGCACGGATTCATTACATAGTAATAAAAAAGGGAATTTCCATTAAAAATCTCTCAAATAGTCATTACTTCCGCTTTATACCTTTAAACTTTAAAATTTCGTAAAAAAAATTAAAACTAACTAGACCTTGACCCGCCCGACCGGACGGGTATTTATTTTATGTTTTTAGTTTTTCTGTTTATATTAAATCATGTGTTTGTAATATTTAAACATAAATTTAGTTTGAAATTTAGTTTTTGCATTTATAATAAAACTATAAGTAAAAGTTAATAAAATATTCTGATATAAATTTTAAATCTCCTAACTAAAATAATATTGGGGTGGGTCATAATTTTTTCCAATTCCAAAATCTTATCATCCCTTAAAAACAAATAAAATAAATTAATAAATTCATAAAATATATAACCATATTTAGAATTTATTTCTATTCAATACATAATATTGCATTGTTGTTTATTTCTATAGCTTGTAATGAGATGCTCTTATTTATAGATGGGTAAAACATTAATTATTAGGGTGTCTATCAAGTATACCTAGATGGCTAGATTTTTGAACTTAAGGATAAATCTTGGAATAAAGTTGAGATTTGGAAGATCGATCTTAAAGTTAGTGTATGTGTAGTTTTTGGTGTGGTATTGAGTAATAGCGTGATCTTAGGTTGACGAAAACAGTTTATTTTTAAAATGTACATATACTTTTAGCAGATATTCTGAATATACCATATTCGAAGGATATTTATAAATTTCATACCAAAATTATTTGGTATGGCCGATTCAGATTAGAATTATTAATATATAATGGAGTGTAGGTTTTAAACGTGATACACATACGAAATACAAATTGGTAAATTAATCACATAATACAGTACATTTCAATTTAGTTACAAGTTATTTTAGAATAAAGGACGTCAATTTGTTTAAGGTGATTTAGGAAAATTTTAAAAGGATAGATTTTAAAATCAATGGCAGTCAAATGTAATTATTTGGCAAATTGTATTTATAGAAACACAGATAACTCAAACTGAAAAAAGACAAACATTAATATAGATAGTTTAATTTAGTTCTCAGTGGCAGGGTAGTGTAAATAATATTGAAAACTAAGGGGCAATTTCTAAGTGTACTTCTATTTTAATAATATAGATAACACTCTTATGTTTTCTTATGTGTTTCTTTATTATTACGGTGGACATTATTATAGATACAGTTAACATGATGATTAATTCCGTTTGTTTTACTTCAACATATATTTTATTAAATTTTATCTTCTTAATAAACTTAAATTTTCTTTCATTGTCCTTTTTCACTAAAATGTAAAAAAATAAAATTTATCAAAATAAATAATTCATATACGAAAAATATATCAACTTAGAATTATTTTACTCTTACAAATCAAACTAAACTGAAACAATTATCTAATAATTTTTAAAAAATTACGCAATTAAAATTAAAAAAATTATAGAAACACCACACATTAGGACACATAAAGATAGATTAAGAAGATTAAAATATTTACAATATCATTACTTTATATCTTCTCTTAACATACACATATTACATAACACATATTTCTTTCTAACTTTTTGGTTTTCTCTTTAAAATTTTTATTATTATTTTTGGATTTTTACGAATGTTCTATACAACAAATAGATTAAAGATTTTAAATTAATTAATTTAAAAATAAATATTCTTTTGGAAGAAATTAGTTAATTTTAATAGATATATATTTTAAGTAAAACTAATAGAATTAAGCGTCATATCAATAATGTTTATAATTCTGTTCACTATGATAATAAAGAATTGCATAAATCACTTTTATAGTTTTGTTAAAAGTATTTTATTATAGAAAATTTAAAGTTTGAAGGTTTAAAGTGGAAATAATGATTATTTTTGGAGACTTTTAATGAGATTTTCTCTATATTATAAAGGGAAAATTTCAGAAATACACTATGTTGGGTATTGTTTTGGAAACAATATGACGAAGATATTGTTTACAGGCATGCAGCTCCGCAAGAAAATACAAGTTGTCCAATAAATTAAAAATATTTCTTGAAAAAATTCACAAAGTACAAATAACCAAGCTAACTTTATAGTCTTTAAACTAGTTAACGTGCCGTACTCTGAACAAATATATTGTAAGGCCCATCAAAACCCAGAAAAGATTTATAGCTAAATAGACCTTTACCATGAGATGCAAGTAATGCAACATATTACCGCCTACGCAGTTGTTTTGCGCCTGGTAAGTGCATGTCAGGTTCACATATCGTGTTTGATATTTTTTCTTTTTCTTTTTGTGATACATCATAGATCTACCGTATAACTGAAAAGTTTAAGTTTTCTCTTAGAACATAAAATTTCTGCACATTTTTAAAGTATGTACTTTGATATATAAATAAAACTAAAGTTATAACATCTATCCGAGGTATTTTACTCAACTGGAAAAAGTGTTGACTATTATATCAAAGGTCTACCGGTGAAAGAAAAAATAATATTACATATTGTGGTTTGGGATTATGGAGGTTTAAGATTTCGGTCCAAACCTCCTAGTAATTCAAAAAACAATTATTAAAATTCATAATAATTTGTCTATAATTCTCAAAAGTTCTGGATGTTCGTAAACTTTCGAAGTAAAGCAAATATTAAAAATCAATATCCGTTAAAATTCAAGCAAATCACAAATATAAAATTTTTGAAAAACGGATATCTGCCGATCCGATAATATATAAATACATGTATATCTTGATTATATTTAAAGTTTTAAATGTATAAAATTATATAATCATTATTTTAGCATATGATTTGACAAATTATATTCACATTATTGCTTATATAAAAGTATTACATAAAAATAAGAGAAAATTTATAACAATTATAACTTTTTCTTAAGTTTTGTGCCGTTATAATTGTTAACTAAGTTTAAAAATTACAAAATAATTAGATTCACTTACTTGTTTTAATTTTTATTTTATATATCATGCAAAAAAAAAATTTACAAACAAATTTGTATCAAATTTTTAAGATTATTTGTATTAATCAAAACATATGAGATATCTGTAAATATTCGTAAATGTCCGCAAATATCTATTTATTTTTCGGATATATGTTTTTCTGAATATCCGTATTTTTCGAAGCAAAACAAATCGAAAAATTAAATATCCGTAACATACGAAGTAAATCACAAATACTTTCAAAAATCCGGATATCTGATCCATGCCAAACCCTAATTCTATATACCATCTACATTGTAGCATCAGGTTTTTGTTTTATATTCTCTCTGTGTGGTGCTCTCCTAGGTTGTTTGGTTTTATGCTCATTATCTCTGTCATCATGTGCTATTATCATCTTGATCTTTTGTGTCTCAATTTTGTTGATGCAGATATCATCAGTTCTTAGCCCTATTGACTCTTGTGTTTCTGGTCTCATAGGTTTCTCCTAATGTCTTGTACTAAGCCAAAGGTTTGCCAGAATTTCTTTCAAACCATAGAAGATGTAGCTCTGGTGTAGAAACCCCCCTTGAATGGCAATTTTTTCCTCAGCATAATTTAGCCTAGCAAACTCTCAGGTTAAGTGATTAGATATCAGCTAATATTTTCTAGCTAGGATTATTGAATATTAATCCAGACTTATTTTTCTAAGCCCAGCCTAAGCTTCACAGACTTCAAAACTTGAGCACTGAAAATATCATTTTATTATAAAATGTTCCTATTTTTTTGTCTTTCCAGTCTCGCAAAACAAATTGCTTGGATCAGGCTTATAACGGGCCATCTTATTCGCGAGCTAAACTTTGAAACCTATAAATCAGGTGAGTTTAATATGTTTAACCAGATGAATCGTAAAGCTACGAAGAAGTTAGATGATCATAATAGTATTCTCATAGAATAAGTTATGGTATAGCATGGAGATAGAAATGGTACACGTATAACTTGCAACGGCTATTCAAGTTGAGTATAAGAACTTACTTTGGCCGGAGATATACACGAACAATCTAATTAGGTTTTGTTTATCATTTTGTCATATCCAATTGCAATCTTGGAATAATATTAAGGATAAGGTGGAAAAGTAAAATAGACCGATATTCAATCTTAGAATAACAACGATACTTGATTTTGTGTGAGTAAATATTGCCTTTGATTGCAAGTCATGCCAAATAATTCAAACGAAAATAGTTGCTAGTAGGAGTCACGTCTCCACTACAATGATTGTGGGAATAATAAAGTCTAGATATATCTATCTATGTTTGCTTCTATTTGTATAATCCACAAACACACGATTTTAAAGTATGATCACTGCGCTCTGCCGTTCTTAGAAAGCCTAAATTAATCAGTTGGAATATTTTGAAGATTCGAGTTCCAGACAGGTTATTCCGTTAAGTTTCTTTAGTC
>OVBX01003640.1:0-16344 GCA_900406325.1 Erucastrum elatum | reverse complement strand
TGCTCTCCATCAAGACACGCTTGTTCTTGAACACGTTACCCTTGACACGCATGTACATGTCATGGTACATGTGCTTGTCAATCTTCTTAGACTCTCTGTACTTCTTCAAGAGACGCCTTAGCACACGCATCCTACGCATCCACAGCACCTTGGTGGGCAGCCTAGCTTCACGTGTACCCTTCCTCTTACCGTAACCGGAGTGACGTCCCTTCATCTTGGCGATCTTCATGCGGCGGGCCCTGGCGCGAGAGTGAATCTTGGTTGGTTTCCTGATGATGAAACCGTCCTTCACAAGCTTCCTAATGTTTTGCCCTACATTGTTTTCAACAACACAAATAACATGAGAGAGTTTGTTATGAAATGTAAACTCATTATTTGAATCTCTCTACACTAAACCAAAAAATTAAGGAAAACCGGCGGAAGGAAACCGAATTTAACCAATACAATTAATCTCTCAATACACTCTAAGATAAATCATCTATGTAACGATCATTGAGAAAATGAAGCAGCCTACTATTTATCTCCACCAAATCACAGTAACATCAACCAATAATAGCTTTTATATTCGTAGATTCAACATAGCTAACGTATCAACGATCACATCGCCAAATAAACAGAAGTAAAAATTGAATACGAGAGAGGAGAAGGGAGAAAATGAAAACATACGGGAATTGGCCATGGAGATATCGGCGGTTTCATTCGGATCGAGCCAAACTTTGCCCTTGCCGCACTTCATCACCGATGCGGCGAGCCGCTTCTGGGGCTTCAGAGACACCATTTTTTGGAAGATTTGGGTGTGGCGGAGAACTGCTTCACGGAGCTAGACGGAAGAGTTTTTATATATACACAATCCCCTTAATTCTCTAGGGTTTCTACTACTCCAAGCAATCCACTGGGCTTTCAATTTAAAAAAGAAACTTAAAAGGCTTTCTGAAAAGCCCATTCGAAACCTCATTACAGTACTCTTCGTATTTGCGTTACTTCTTCTTTTACCCTGGTGAAGTAAATCACACTTATCTATTCTTACTTAACAAAACACCTGTATAAAAAAAGTTGAAACTGTAGATTCTTTTTTATCGAGTTTTTCTTTTTAACTATTTTTTCATGAAAATAAGTTTGTAAATATGCAAGTGTCTCTCTTTCGAAGTGTAACCTCCTTTTAAGTTTTAATCCATTGCCTGTTCTACTGCCAAAAACAATCGATCCGCAATTGAAACATTATGATACAAAGTCTAAATCTGTACCTTTTTTTTATAACGGTAACCCAACAACAGACGTTCTTACAAGCACTCAATACATCCATCCTATAATTACATCAAAAAATGCCCACACAATGATCACAAAAGAAAATTTACCACAGCCTTTCTGAGAATAAAGACAATAGAATAGCCTAAATCCGTACGTTATTCTATGGAGTTGAGTTAAGTAATCGTTTGTTTTTAGTAGCTCCCAAAATGTCTTTGAATTTTGTTATATTGAATCCGCATTTATGTATGTATTTTTATTTTATTTTAAAACAATAGTTAATATATTAATATATGCTCCCTCTATTTCAAATTACTTATCACTAGATTTTTTTCCGCGTTACGCGCGGAATACATCTGCATATATTTTTTATTGAATAATTATATTTTTCTTTCACATATATTCCCTTTGTTTTAATTGTAAGTAGTTTTAGTTAAAAGCACAAATATTTAGGAATTGTTACTTTTTAAAACAAAATCATTTAATCAATTAATTCAACCAATTATTAAAAACCTAACATTATTTCATTGGTCATACAATATCCAATAAATGAAAAGGTACATTGATATATGCAAACTATTTATATTGTGAAACAAACTATTTTTTGCTAAAACTACCTATAATTAAAAACAGAGGGAGTATTAAAGAGAAAATAAAATATATATTATCAAATTCATATATCATATAAATGATCTTATTGTTTATAGGTTTGAAAAAGTCCCAAAAATATATGTATGTATTACCTTAAAGAGTTCTTAATTTATTTTCTTGGTCCAGTCATCTTGTTAGTTGAAAAGTGTTAGTACATCATATTTTTGCGGTTCAAAGTCTAAAGACCAAAATGTGCGTGTGTTTGATTCACTATATAGTTAGAGTATCTCAAACCCCAATTTATTTTTTCACTATAAAATAGAGTTTAGTATAAAATTATTTCAATGATTTTCTATTTTTTACTTTATAATAGAGTAAAAATAAGTTTATTTATAAATAGAATAATTCATTATTTTTTTTATTCATCACTCTATTTTTTCACTGTACAATAAAATAATATTGGAAAAGAATACAACTATTCTATTTTGAAGAGGAAAATAAAGTGAATCATTGGAGATGGTTTTAGTATGCATGAATAAAATCTGTTGTATATTTCTTAATTAAAATTTTTTTAAGGAAAATTCATATTTATATTTTTATTTACATCACACAGGAGATAAATTTGTCCACTCGCACCTTGTTTAGTATATGGATCTTGATATTAAAATGGTAACGTACACCAATGACACATTTTAATATAGAAAAAGTACATAGCAAATGCCATGCATTTTTGTAGGGAAAACTATGCCATACAACTTGCTTGGACATGGACATGGTAAATGGACGTTTCCCTTTACGTTCAATCATGTGAGTATTTAGTGGGTACCTTATTAGATCTGCTGCAAAGCAAAAACCCAAAGTTCATCAAACCAATAGACGTGGCCGACTTGGAACTCCCAAAAGGTTTGGTCATTGCTTCATTTTGTAAAACGGTTGAAAATTATGGTTCATAAGTGATGTAAAGATTGAACATTGTTGCTTTCTGAAGTAATACCTGACCATGCATGAATTCTCCATTGATCCCTACTGATGTTTATTCAGTCATACAAAGATGCAAAGTAGTTAGAATCAACAATGTCTCTTCCAAAAGATATTTCACCATTACTGCTGGTCCCTGAGATAGATGGTTTTGTATACACATCAAATTAAAATAGAGAATCTAGGAGAATGCAAAAAAAAAACTATAGAGGGAACTGAACCTGGGGACAGGGGAAGCAACCAATGGGCCATCCAACAGGCCACTTTACATCCTTCTGCAACAGAGAGTGTCAAAGACTGCAAGAAACTGATTTTTCTTTTTTACAAAAAACAGAAGAAATTAGGGTTAACCATGGGAGTTCAGCTACAACATAAATGTTTGTTGAAAATATGAGATGCAGCATGCCTCTTGTTTGTAGGTATTGGTTCACCCGCACTCCCGCAGGAGTGTAAGCATCACACATGACCTACACCAAACCCATAAAATATTATCTTTAACTGTTAAAACATAATATGTGCAATAAAAACCAATGTTTAACAGCTCACAAAATTATGGTTGCCTCTATGGAACGCTTGAGGGCTAAGGAATACAATCTAATAGAATAATTATTTAGCAAAACAAAAGATATGTATTTAAATAAATCTTTTTAGAGGCCTTACTATAACATCACTTCATGTCGGCAGGAGCCTGACCAGTGTTGGAACCATCATATTTTCCATTTTGGGAGCTTTGGTGAATCGGACACAGGTTCAGAGAGAGTCTGAAGGTAAACAAAACAGAGACTCCGTAAGCTTTCTCATTCTTAGTCAACTTCACAGGAAATTTGCTAACATTTCATCTGATTAAAATGAAAAAGATTACCATGGCTTTGCTTCTCATGTCCATTCCAGGACCACAACCCTGTTTTGAAAACTTGAAGAAACTCCATATTACAAAGAAACAAAACACATAAATTTTTTCTTTGTTCAAGATGTAATTATTAAGCTACAAACCAATGAGAGTAACAAAAACATTGTGTTTTAATTGTAACTCTTGAAGCAAGATGAGGATGAAAGACTCACTGATATTTTGGTCATGTTGTGATTATTTCTTCATAATCATGATGTTGCTCTTGGCATTCCAAAGATTGTAACATTAATGTATTGTATGGCAAAAGAATCACACAAATGTTACCCCTGGGATTTTTTTCAGAGGAGGAGCTTTTCCGCAGAGCTTATTTCGATGACTCTGATTCCCTGACAAAGAACAATATATTTTGGTTAATTAAGAACATGTTTCAAAATTTGTGATTAATCAAACGGCCATAATAGAAAGTTGATTTATCAAAATATACCTGCATATTCATTCTTGTAACGTTGTTTCAATCGATAAACAGCTTCACTCTCATCTTCTTCCACAACTTTCAAATTTTCCTACATGAAACCACATCTGTATATTTAACCATTCAAACACTTCTATAATGTAATTGCATAACAATCTGAAGAAATGTTTTACCCAAAAAACACTTTAAGAAAAGAAACCCACCTCATATAACGTTCTCCACTCAAGCCCAATGCACATCATACTAGAAAAAAAAATTGCAGAAGAAAAATGAAGAAGAAATAGTAACTTATATTTTGGTGATGATCATATGTATAGCTTGAGTTGATGACAAAGCGTAAATCTTAGAAAAGATCAATCGTTGGTAGTTTAGGGAATATCTATTTCATCAAAAGAAAAGTTATGGGAATACTTATAGACTTTTCAACTTCATGCAACCCATAAAAATATGAAATACGTTTTCATACGAACTAAAACGGTTATTAGCATATTTAAAACAAAAACTTGTCGACATTGATGCATATGAATAACATGATATTCAACTTGAGAAACTTCAAAGAATGATGTGGTACATTGATTGGTTGAGAATATTTTGGGTGATGTAGCATGTCTAGAAAAGCTTCAATTTAATTCCTTTTATATAGTAGAGATTCTAGGTTTATTCATACAAATTAATACGATATTTAATTTTACATATTTTCAAACTAAAAATACTATTACCAATACACCTAATCATATTTCACCTGTAGAAAAATAGATTAGAAAACATTGTCAATAAATTTTGTATTGAAAATCAACATAAATCTGATATGAAATATGATTGGTTTGAAATTAAAATGATTGAAACTGAATTAATTGGAGAAGTTCTTGAGATGGAATTATGGGAATATCGATATCTCAGCTCGCATGACCTTTCTATGCTTGTTGCTGAGATTAGGTTAAACAGGCTTGAATTACCTGATCCTTGTTTTCATTTAGTGCCTTTTAAAAGAGTAATTCTATTGAAAGTAAAATGTGTGTATACATTATACAGTAATACTCACAGACCAAATTTCTAACTAGGACAATCAGCTTAAGGATCCCTCTATTACATTACCTCTAAAAGTAAAACCATAAAATATAAAAAAGATAGGAGAAAACATTATCAAAAGCCAGTATTTTAATGCTTTTTTTTTTGATAAATCTCCAAACGAAACAAACGTTTGTGAAACTTTTGTTTTTTTTTCCTTATTAAATTATTTATTCCAAAAAATCATTTGGCACACGTTTGGAAGCTATGTTGTCCACCAAAGACAACCCTAGCGTTGTCACAAATAGATCCAACCAAACCTCCTGACGCTTCAAATTTTTTCCCTTTCTTGCCTACGTAATTCAAGTTCACGTCAACGACGTTGATTCCTGCGCACGGTATCGATTTGCTGCAGTTGAGCTGAACGACGTTTTGTGTAATTGTTGTTCCTCTTATGTTCGAGAATAACACATCGCTTACGGCAACTTGTGAATCCTACAAACACACACACACAATACATTAAAAAATATAGAATTTGGCAAGTTATTGAATATAAGAGATGAGTTTGACTTTGGGCTTCAGAACTTTTCGGTTATAACTTATTTATACTTACTCCGCCTCTTGAACCGTAGTTTTGGTCAATGATGATTGGGTTCTTGACACTTTGCATTTGAATGTTTTCAAATTTAATGTCTGCAGCCTTGCTTGGACCTGAGCCACCCCAAGTCTTGATTCTAAGACCATTGTCGGTCTCTATCATCGTGCAGTTGCTAACGTGAATGCCGCTAACGTCCTCCTCGTTCTTGTACTTACCAAGACTACCAATACTTATGCCGTGTCCTGGACCACAGATAATACCTTGGATGGTTACATTGTTGGAACCACGACCAATTGACACACAATCATCTCCTGTCGCCATTTTACTGTTCGTGATGCTAATGTGGTCAGCATTGCTCAGATGGATACCATCGGTGTTAGGACTTTCAGCTGGTGCGAGAAGCTTAATGTTGTGGATGTTGACAAACTCGGTTTTCACCAAGAACATGTGGAAGGCTTTCGAGTTGACCGATGTGATGCCGCTGACTTCAAGATTTTTCATGTTTCTGAATTTTAGAGACTGCATGTGTACGTGGGTACGAGTGATTGGTAAAGAATATTTTATCATTGGTGATATTATATTATATATAGAGAGATATTAACTTATTCTTACCGTTGGAGGAAGATTGCAATTGGTCTTTTTGCCACAACCTTCTTTCCATATGTCTTCACCTTTGCCGTGGAATGTGCCGGTTCCGGTGAGAAGGACATCGTTGACACGCTCGAATAAGAACCATTCAGGGGTCGCATATCCACTTGTTGTAGCGATGATCGTGCCTTGAACTTCGACGGTCACTCTGCTCTTGCACGGACCAGCAAAAATAACTGGACCAGCCAAGTATTCTCCTGCAGGGACTAGTAGCGTTGCCGGTACAGGACTGTCACACGTTTGGATCCATGCTTTCAAAAATGCCTGCATATTATTGCATCTCTTTTTTTTGATCAAAACATATTATTGCATCTCAGAAATACTTAATTATTGGATCAATGCTCGTTGTCACATGTAATTTACTAATAACCAAAAGATTGTAAGGCGAAACTCAAGCTAATTCCTAAATTTTAAGAAATCTTACCTTGAAAGTATTGGTGGCACCATCTCCCACGGCTCCAAACTTAGTAATATCAAAGACCGCACCGGAATTAGCTGAAAGGCCACGGCGGCCGCCGAGATTTTCACCATTAGCCACGCAAGAACCAAATACTACGGCCATTAGAATTAACGAACCTACTTTACTATCATTTTCCTTAGCGAGAAACCTTCTTCCGTTAGCCATGGTTATTATTAATTAATATTTTTATTTCTTTTTCTTTCCTTCTTTTCTTAAGTGTGCACAGATTTATATTGATTTGATTATTGGAGGATTCATGATGTGTTTTATAGGGTTCGTTTGTTTGCTATTTATGGATCTAAATATGTTTTAAAGTAATGGTTTTAGGAGATATCAGTGTGTGATTGCATCTTCTTTTGCGGATGGGTCACCACCCAATGTTAAGTATTAACGTTCAGATTTCACGGTCATTTTTATATATTACAAAACAAATGTATTGATTAACTGGTTGAGAACGATCAGCATTACTAGGATAATTAACAGATCTATAACTGCAAGCAAATGATACCCACTTGTTTGTGATTGTAGTTTCTTCCTCAACGAATTATGTGTAAATAACAATGTTTTGTATTTTTGTAACTATAAACTGTTAATATTGAAATCCAGGCTAATGCCCCAAGTAAATAGAAATTCAGATTTTCATATCATTTCAAGTCGTGATAAAATTATGCATATATGTTATAACATAGGTTTGACGTTTGATTTCGTAACATCTGAAACTACTGTGTACACGTCCTCATTTTAAGTTAAACACAATTTTGGTTGTCACCATATATACTATATAGCGTCTTATAACAAAGCCATGGTTGGCATTAATAAAATCATGCATGGACTTTGAAAACATTAGTTCTTTTATCCATAAAACATAAAATCGCGTGGTTCCAGTCGGTTCACCATCTTTTTTGAAACTAGATCATAACATCTTGGCTACTAATTTAGATAACATCATTAATTCTAAAAAAAACAACGGTTAATTGGTTAGGATGAAGCTTAACTAGACTTGGCCAAAGGAGCGAGCGAGATAAGCCAAAGCTCCAACAAGTGGGGCATTAATGTAAGTGGCTGGCTCGGACCGCTGGTAGTCGGAGCGTTCATCAGGGAACTGGTCGTTCTGGTCCGGACCTCCGACGACTGCACCGGTTAGATCGTTGGGATTAGGAGACTGTGAGATAAACATTGAAAAGCCCTCGTGGCATTGGATCTTGGTCGGGTGGGCTCCAACGGAGGGGAGGGATGAGCCACGGTGGTGTATCCGACGTGGATATTTCGGACCATAACCAACCATGTATGACATTTTCAGTGGGTTGTCCCCAAGTAAATAGTCCACCTGCCATATATAATTATATACATTAAATTATATATATTTTTTATAATAAATAAATACTATAGAATCTTTTTTTTCTAATTCTCATCGATTTGGTGTACAATTTTGTTTTCGGTTTGAGTTTGATTTTTTTTTTTTTGTAACACCGGTTTGAGTTTGATTAGACTGTGCAAAAGGAGCTATATCATAAAGCACGTAGTGTGCACATTAATTTTAAAGATGAACCTGATTCTTGGCGATGGTGCGGAGGCGGGCGGGGGTGACGACGGAGCCACCACAGTAAGCGACGGTGCGAGCAGATGTCAAGTATTTGGCGTAGGTCAAGAGCAAGAACGATGTTGACGTCACGTATTGCATGTTGCTCTCACCCATCTTGAACAGCAGCCCACCTATACATTCAAGCAAATACAATACGTACACTATTCAATTAATTTTCCTAGTGAACCCAAATACTACTAGGCATTATTTGAAAATAAACATTACATTCTTAGTTGTTGAGTCACCATAGTTAATGAAATGAAAACAAATACAAGGTACCCATTAATTGTAGCCTTGACTCTTGAGGGGGGTAAGAGTAATAAACAAGAACATTATAGGTAAATATATTTTTTTTGTCAGCAAGCATATATATACATAAATGAGAAAATGAAGAGTTAATTTGTAATAAACCTGGGGTGTATTGGGAAGATGAAAATGAAGCTCCAGGTATAACAGAGCAAATGAAACTATCAGCATGCTCTTTGTACTCTTCAAGTGCTTTCACTTTCTGAATCAGAAACTCCTAGGGAAAATCAAGAATCAAATATGGTTTATATTATGAATCATAAATCACTTAAAAAACAATTAAGTGTTTCTTTTTATTATAACCTTGGAAAGAAGAATTCTGGCACCAACATGCTTATTATCCCAGCTAAACATGTTATCAAACTCATCAGCTCCAAGGTTTCTCCCATTATCTTGGACATAGCTGAGATATGTTGGGTTACTTGTTGCTTTGTGTAACCAAGCAGCTCCCCATAACAATTCATCCTGACCAAAACAACATCGGTTTAAATTCAGTTTTAAAAAAGTTAGACTAACCTATAATAGACCCAATATAAAAAAAACTTCAAACCTGATATCCAGAGTAAGAACAGTAGAATGGACAGACTTCTGGGTTTAGACCTGCACTGTAGGGTCCTCTGTACTTGTCCGCAAATGCAAAAACCTTAAAACCCCATAAACACAATGTAGTTAATGCTCAGATTTATGACATTTTGAATGAAAAATAAATAGATTTTAATGTCACATGATTATTAAATGCAATAATAATAACAAAACGTGAGGATTATTTGTCAATACTGTTTTTTTTTCCTTTCGTTATTTACCGTAATGGCTCGTTGGAGGAGGAGATTGGAGTAAGAAGGATCACATTTCCGGAAAACAATCGAAGCAGCGGCAAGAGCAGCAGCTATTTCACCGGCGATGTCAGAACCAGGATTGTTCTTGTCTACTTTAAACACACTTCTTGGTGTATCCATGTCTTCTGGTCTCTCCCAACAAGCATGGTCCATGTTAGGATCACCAACCTATATAAAACGCTAACATAAGCCACTTCTTCCTCTGTTTCCCATAGTTTAATTTTTTTGAAGATCGGATTTAAACTAAGGAACCTGAACATAGATGGTGTCAGGACGTGAAGTGGCTTTGAGGAGAAAGTCAGTGCCCCAACGAACGGCGTCCTTAGCGTTTGGTAACTCAGATTTCATGAGACCACCAAACTCAACCAAACTCCATGAGAGCATTGTGGTTGTGAATGCCATTGGAAAGCCAAACTTCATGTTGTCTCCTGCATCATAGTATCCTCCCACCAAGTCCACCTACAAAATTAATCTCATTAACCAAAATTAATCTCAATAACCAAGTCTAGAGTTGCTCAGAAAAAAAAAACCAAGTCTAGTACGTTTAAATTTGCAACTTTTTTTCTCTGTTTTATACATCAAACTATATAAAGTATTATATCTTTTGATGGAGAAATTAAACCTAAAAAATTTAATGACAATAACAAAGTTTCAAATATAAATGATTTTTCCTATGTTTTATACATTAAACCCATAAAAGTAAGGACAATTTTGAAGAAAATCATGAAAAGTTTCAAAGAAGGTCTTTTAGTTTATATTTTGTGATTTTTTTTAATATGTTTATGACCTATGTTGGTCAAACTAAATAACAATCATGTAGAAAGAAAACAAACCCACGTAAGATTACCCAAAAACAAATAGTAAAAAAACAAAGAAATTTAGTAGTGTGATTTACGTTGAGAGCAGAGCCATCAGAGAGGCCAGAGTGACTCCTCCAAGTCATCCTCTGGTTTGGAGGAAGCTTTCCGGATCTTTGACCTTCGAAGAAGAGAATGGATTTGGTAAGAGCGTCTTTGTAGTTGTTGTCGAGGTGGTGACGCTGGTGGAAGCTACGGAGAGAAGAAGAAGAAGACGGAGAGGAGAAGTCATTGGAAAGAAGCAAAAGGAGAACCAGAAACATGGCAAGGAAGCGAGAAGAAGAGAGAGGAAGAGACATTTCTCTTGTGTTAACGAATATAGAGAGAGGCCTTAGGTTAGCTAATGAATGAGCAGTGTGAAGCAGAAGAACCTTGCTGCCCTAGATGTAGAGAGAGGAAGTGCAGCTCTGTTTATATAGAAAAAGATTGGTCTTGGGTTGGTTAGAGTTATATGAACTGAACAACTTTCTTCGTTTTTTTTTTTGTAAAACCTAAAATTTTGAAAAATTTAAATGAAACCACTCAATAATGTAAAAATAAATTAGCTTGCTCGTCGTTGACACAATCTCGAAATTTTAAAAGTTTTGTAACCATTCACCCATAACGCAATTTCAGTCAAAACATTTAATTGTTATCATTATGGTTAAATGGAAAAAGAAAATGAATTCGAATCGACCAGTCAATTTTGCGTGGGATGACCAATAGAACAGTAATGAGATATGCATATGCTTTTGTCAGAACCCAAAAGTTAAATAAGAAAAGGAGGAGAAACGAAAGAACGAGTGTGGTGAAGTTGTATAACATTTACAATACGACTCGGAACAAATATTGGCGGATAACGTGAAACATACTAATACGAAGGAGTGTTTAGTAAATACTTGAGAAATAGTCCGTACGCTCGCTTGCTCGGAATGTGGATAAGCAATTTTTTCGTTTTAACTTTAAACCATTGCATTACATTGCCTTTTCATAATCTAAAGCATTTTGGTCATAGATTAAAGAAAAAAAACATTTTAACGGTGCTATTTTGGTCATTTTAGGAATGTGTTCAAAATTTTAAAACTAAAAAAATTAAAATTAAAATTTTCAAAACAAAAATGTGCTATTTTTGTCATTTTATTTTTTTGAGTGCTATTTTTATGATAAAAACTTAAAAAATGCTATTTGAGAGAATTGTCCTTTTCACTATCCCATTCTCAACGTTTAATGATAAACTAGGTGGTTCGCCCGCGCATGCGGGCTTAAAACATTTTATAAAAAAATATTTAAAATAAAAAAAAAATATATATATATATATATATATATATGTAATATTAACTAAAAGATTATATAATGATAAAATTATTATTTTTTATTTTCATTTGACAATTCTTACCTATTGTAATTTTTTTGAAAATATATTTGTAGACTATTTTAACTATATAATAAATCTTAAAATTATTTAATATCCTCTTTTCAATAATATAAAATTACGAATTTTATTTAATTAATATTTAGTTATATATTTTCTTTTAACTTCATATTAAATTTTATTTTTCAGATAACAACACAATATATATTATATACTTATTTTAATAAATGATGGTTATATGTTATACTTTTAGGTGTTTCGTCCGCGCAAACAGACCTAAACATTTTATAAAAACTTATTAATATATATATATATATTATATTACTAACTAAAATATTATAATGATAAATTATAAAGTTTTGGAAAAAAATATACATAATATTCATTATATATAAAATATATTTTAAAAGTCACTCAATAAATTCTTTTTAATTGCATAATATTAAGAACTTTACTTGATTAATATTTAGTTATATGTTTTATGTTCTTAAAAGAATTATTAAAAGATATTTTTAGATCAACACAACATATATATAAATTATATTTTTATTTTGAAACATATTTTTAGGTTTTGGATAATTCCTACTATTGCTAATTCTAATCAATTATCTAATCAAATAAATTAATTTTCGTTTTTATTTTAGCTTATTTGACTTCTTATTTTATATTTTTAAAATTTAGATAAATTTTATTATTAATTTTAATCACTTATCTAATCAAAATAATTGAAATTATTTTTTTTTATTTTGTAAATAATTTATATATTTTATTCATTAAGGGTAATATCAATATTGATCATTCTAACTTTTAACGTGGAAGCTCCGCTACAAAAATTTACTTCGTAAATAATAGTATATATATAAGTCACTCAATATATTCTTTTTAATTACATAATATTAAGAAATTTACTTGATTAATACTTAGTTATATGTCTTATGTTTTTAAAAGAATTATTAAAAGATCTTTTTAGATAGCAACACAACATATAGATATATTATCTTTCTATTTTGAAACATATTTTTAGGTTTTGGATAATTCTTACTATTGCTAATTTTAATCAATTATCTAATCAAATAGGATTTTCGTTTTTATTTTAGCTTATTTATCTTCTTATTTTATATTTTTAAAATTTAGATAATTCTTATTATTAATTTTAATCACTTATCTAACAAAAATAATTGAAATTCGTTTTTTTATTTTGTAAATAATTTATATATTTTATTCATTAAAGGTAGTATAGATATTGACCACTCTAACTTTTAACGTGTAAGCTCCGTTGCGAAAATTTACTTTGCAAATAAATAATAGTATAGATAGATATATAAATTTAGAATATGCATTAACATTCATGATCACATGGTTGAAGTTGGAGGTTTTCTTAAGGGAAAATTAGAAATATAGGACACTTTGAACTAGGATTTGTCACAATAGGATTTCTATTAGATTTTTTTGGAAACTAGGATTTTTAAAAATTTAAATACCACAATACCCTTAAGATATGAATTAATATTAATTAGCAATATGCATAATATATAGTTTTCGAAAATGATAAAAAGAAAATCATTTAAATTAATGTAACTTAAAAATGGTAAAAAGAATATAATAAAAATATGGTTAAGTTATCGGGTAAATTGTACCCTTTTTACCTTCTTCTCCGCCGAACTCTCCATCCATGGCCATTGAGTTAGGGTTATTCGATTAAATCCAAGTTCGTCGGATCTTTATTTTCTATCATCGATCTTTCATCTCTATTCTCGTTTTGATCATCCTCTTCTTTGTTTCTCACACACTAAACAGCCAAATCGAATTGTTTTTCCTCACCTAGTTTGAGTTTCGTCAGAAATTGATTACAAAATTGGAGTGTTCTTCCATCAGTTTCATCAAAATATCACGATTCTTAACACTAGACATGCGATTTTGTCCATTGTTTGAGTTAACCCTAATTTTATATAAACCCGATTTCAATTTTTTTTAACAAAAATTGTTTAATGGTGATAATAATTGGAGGATTTCCTATTTGATTCACCATCGAATAACTGAGCTCGCATTAACAACAGTATGGTCCACCCCATAATCCTCACACACGATCCTCTTCACCTTCTCCAATGGAGTAGTAGTTTCAAATGTTACCATTCGACCACACCTTATTTTATCTACCACGAAACTCCACTCTTCACTGCAATTACACATCCATTCACCAGAGTTAACATAGATCAGAACCAGGATGTATTGATAGAGAGAAGAGATGATTTTTGGATTGAAGAAGAGAGAAACTCAAAAGAAGAGAAAAAGATCGTGGGAGGAGAGAAGAGCGTGATATTTGGAAAAAATATATTCTTTGAAAGATTTAGTTTAGAATTAGGAAACTTCTTTAAGTAAATATGGAAGTTTCCTTATTTTCACGATTTGCCTAGAATACGTATAGTACCTACGCAGAACATTGTATTTAAAGTATGAGTCACATTCTTCCTGAAGGCGTCATATTTGGTAAAAGGCATAACAAGTTATGGCATGTAATATAGCCTAGATATATCATAGAGTAACGCCTATATAGCGTTTTCTAACCGTAGGTAGACCGAAAACATCTCTCTTGATTATAATGTAACTGATTATATCTCGGTCAGAATATACAATAAATGTTAGATTACGGTATATATTTTTGATATATCTATGTTTAAAAATTAGAATCTGATTTATAAACTATCTAGATCACTAGAATAGATCACTAGAATGAGTATTCTAATTGTAGCTAGAAGACTAAATAAAATATGATTCCATTTTAAAAAAAAATATTTAAACATATATATTATCATACTTAGGTTTACGACAATTTTCATTTTTTTTTTACATTTTTAAAATTCAGGTTATTATTTTTTCCATTAAAAAGGATAAAATATGTTTAAAAATGATCAAAAGTATGAAAAATAACAAACAAAAGTTCAAAGTGTCTCGTTTTTTCAATTCTCAATTTTTTTTAAAGGGCTTCGTTTTTCTAAGTTTAGAAATAACTTCGAGCACACATATAAACTATTGAGAATAGTGTGTAACGATCAAATGGGTCTACCAAACCCGAATATCATACGCAATAACAACGATCCTTTTTATTGATGAGAATGTGGGTTCCCATAACCGTAAGATATATACATATTAAATGAATCAATCATGAAATACTTGTGAGTTATGACCACTGCTTTATGCTTATGGCCTATCAAAAAGAAGGATTAATAACGGAGATGTAGTACATGCTTCGTGGATGTGGTGATGATCCTGGTCTAGTATAATAATGTCACACGTTAGTACGTTACGTTAGAATAAATGGACCGATGGTGACCTAAAACGCTAGTATAAGAAGAACATCTCATCGTGGTGGTTTGTGGGTTTTATTGTCGTGGACTCGTATTCTTCTCTAAAGGCCCATGGGCCTGCATGTTGCTTCTATATACTATATTAAAAGGAACAAATCAAGCCCTCTAAAGATGTCCAAGTCGGATTAATAATTCAGACCAATCATAGAGCTGTATTGTGCCATGTTATCTATACCGCACACGTCAAAAGTTAATTCGATTACACCGGCTTCATCTTCCTCCTTTTCTTCGAAGAAACCCAACCGTTTCATCTCTTCTCCTCTGTAGCGTTAAAATTGTGAATATTAAAGCTTTATCATTTAGTGCTCTAACTATATAATCTACCTCTTCAAATCCAATTTTGCCTATGAGAAGAAGAACTACGGCGTAGAATCCATATTTCCCCGGTCATGCCAATGTCATCAACTTTGGATCAAGGTGGCTCTCATCTCTCCCCCTCTAAATTCGTTTTATCATATATATGCAAGCTCTCTGTGTATTTGGATATTGGGTTTTTTGGTCAAAACCAAATTAAGTTGTAGTTTAAAGTTTGATTGGATCTGATATTTGATTTTTTTGGGGGTGTTTTTGGGACCTTGCGTAAAGACACTCTTTCCGAAAGACAAATATTAAGGTAACTAGAATCAAACTCTTATGGCAACGTCTTCTTCTTACGTCCTTGAATCTCAAGTGCTTTTACTTTGTTTGAACAGAGACGTTTACATGGACTTTGATCCAGTAGCAACATCTGATCTAACAAATAGACAACATCCCTTGAGATTGCAACCCCCTCATTGTTATTTACGTGGGATAACCAAATTGGCAAGGGAAGTTAATACTTATAATCATGATCATTGTTTGAGTAAATTTAGCTTTTGCTACTTGGTTTGTTTTACAGTTTGTGTTTCCGCCTCAGAAAATCCTAACGTTTCGCATGTGCAAATGATCAGAAACATTTACAAAGAAATCTACATTGTTCTTGCCATCGTTCCTTAATTGTTCCGCTTCGCTTAGGTACTATACTAAATTCATACGTTTGCATCCTTTTGAAGTAAGCAATGTTTGCATCCTTTCAAAATGTTGGAGACTTTTTATTTTTTTTGCAGTGTATATGGACGTTAGTTGAGGAGAATGAAAACAATGAAAGTCCAAACGAACTGAAGTATCTATCTACCATGTCAGTGGTTGCAGCTAGAACAAAATTAGCTAGAGAAAACT
>OVBX01003639.1:0-16346 GCA_900406325.1 Erucastrum elatum | reverse complement strand
GTTATTTATTTATTTTTCATGTTAAATTTAATTGGTAATTTTATTTATTTGTTATATTTTTGAATAATTTTAATTATGTTTTTGATAATTTTAGTTTTGATTATTTTTCATATTCTCCATAATTTAGGTTATTTATTTTGTTATGTTCTTAATAACTTTAGTTGGTAATTTTATTTATTTGTTATATATTTGAATAATTTTAAGTGGTAATTTTTATTTTGCTTACTTGTCATATTTTCCATGATTTTAAGATATTTTGCTTATTTGTCATGTTTAACTATTTTAGAAGCTTATTTGTCATATTCTATTATTTAGGTTGAATCCTTAATTTTAATACATAACTTTTGAATTGTTAGTTTTTAAACATTTTAGTGATTATTTAATAAATACTTTTATTATATTCAGAGATAATTATTATTAAAGAATATTATCAAATTTTAGATATAATTTTATAGTTTTATTAAGATGTTTACTTTCATAATATTGAATCATATAATATTTTTTATTTTTTTTTTATTTTAGAAATAAATTTTACTTCACTTTTATGCCACCAAATTATCTCACTAATAAAAAATACCAACTAATTCGATTCATTCACATCAAAATCATGAATGTTTGATGTTTGGAATCTAAATGATTATTTATTATATGTCATTTGATCGGATTATTTACCAAATTGTCTCACCAATCAATAAATACGTAAATAATTTGATTCATTCACATCAAAATCATGAATATTTGATGTTTGAAATCTATATTATGTAGGAGATATTGCTTTTACGAATTTGAATTGAAGGGTGATGAGTTAAAAAATACAATCTTTTACCGTTAAAAATTAAAAAAAAAATCGAGTTTCTACTAGACATATATAATTTATCAATTTTAGTTTTATAAAATTTTACTTAATTATAAGTATGTTTTTAATTATTATAGATTTTGTTAATATGTGTCATTATAAAGTCAGATGAACAGAAAATTCATATAAAATGCAATTAAAACTTTGATAAAAAAGAGTACGATTTCATAAGTTTCACTGATAATTGATAATTGTTTATTTTGTAGATTTATCTTTTATGTTAATTTAAAGTATTAATAAATTTTTATTATTATGATGATGGTATGTTTTACATGTAATAACAAAAAATATATCTTCTGATTAATTTAATATTTGAAACAAAATAAATTAAATTGAAATTTTAAAAAATGTTAAAATTTGAATTATTTAAATATATATTAGTCCGCACAAGTGTGCGGACCACCATCTAGTTTTTAGTTATTCCAAATTGCCGTGTTTTCTATTAATTAAAAATACAAAATTTAATTAAAAGCATAGATTAAAAATATATCAGTGGCATTCGATAGTAAATACTTCAAAACTCCAAAGATTCCTCAAAAAAGACCCTTCAATTTTAATAGTATTGATTAGTTATCTATCAAGTAAAAAAATTGATAACTTGTGCAGATAAAAGGATGCTGCATCGGTTTTTTTTTCAAATTTATTTAATTAATAAAAATAAAATAAATTTAATTAAAATAGAAAAATAAAAACAGAAAACCAAAATACGGAAAATAAATAAAATTATATCTAAAAAAATAAAACAAAAAATTAAGTAAAAGTTCAGAAAATTAGAAAATTCAAATTATTTTTTCTAAGTTTATTTTTTTAGAAAATTATAAGATCTTTTAAAACAATTATAAGATTTTTCTTTTGAAAAAAAATGATAAATCATAGTTGACATAATATGTTCAAACATATCATTGGTGACAACGATGATTTCTCACGTAACCATAACAATGACAGTTTTTAACATTTCTCCAACAATAGTTTATGACACCATCGTTAAAAATGACAGGAGATATGCCAATAACGACATTTTAACAACCGTCGTTGTTAACGATGATAGGCATGATGCATGATGTGTTACACTAATTTTTAAACAATGAATGTCTTTTTTTGAACAACAATGAAAAAAAAAACAATGAATGTCATTTTGATGGTTTTCAATCATATTGTTATTTGTCAAAACATCGTATTGACTTATCTACTATCATTTTCAATGTCCGAAACTATCGTTTCAAGGAGAAGGTATCATCATCAATATCATATGTGGTAGATCTCCTCGGCTCCTTGAGATCAGGTTTGGTGTTGGTTTGTTGGTGGCTCTCTTAGCTGACGCGGTGGCTCCTTCGCGTCTCGGTCTTGGCTCGAGGAGATATCTCCTTGGTTTTGGTCGACGTTCGCACTCCCGCTGTTTTCTTGCGGCGTAATTTTTTTCTCGAAGTCGGCGGTGGCGCGTTGGTTTTAGGTTTAGGGTTTCTGCTCCTTTATGGACCGTTTTTACCTTTGGGGTTTTCCTGAGAATTGAGTCTGGTTTGGGTCAATAGAAAGTTTGTTTTTGGTTATTGGGCTATAGTTTCAAGCCCAATTCTGAGAATATGTAAGGATCTATATATATATACACTTTACCTTTGGGGTTTTGCCATGTCACGATAGCTTTCGTACGGGCCTAATTACATTTTCCTATGGACTTTATTGGGCTCTATTCAGATTAACGTCAATTTATTCCTACCGCTGCTCTCTTCATCTCCTTCCCACTGAGGCGCATCACCTTCCCTGCAAGTTCATAACCAATTCTTTTAATTGCATTAGTTAATTGATCAACGTTATGGCTTTTCGTTTTTTCTTACGATTCATTTGTTGTTGATTTACCTATAAATCGAGTGATGGCCTAATCTGATTCTCAGCTTTTCCCCACCCTTAGGTTTTTGGCTTATAGAGCTTGAGTTTTTTTTCTTTTCACTAGCTTTTACGTATGCTCATAGTCATCAATGTTTGTTTGGATCTCGCAAAGGTTATAAAATAACTTCAGGAAATCTGACTTGACACTATTTTCATATTTTTAGGTTACAAGGAGGACTTGCAAGGATCAAGATGGAGGCCGCTTCAGAAGGTAGCAATTTCTTGGAGAACTTTGCTTTATATTTGTATGCATGAGATTGAGTTTGAGTTGGAGTCTAAGGGAAGAAATATTTTTTCAGCAGAAGGAGATAATTTAGAGCTATATCCATAATGTTTAATGCTTGTGGCTTTTAGTTGGTGATGTCTTGCATATTTGCATTGCTTTAACCATTCATTCATAAGCATTTGCATCATATAGATTAGGATTTAGACATGTTTAGGTTGCATTTGGCATACAAATGTCTCTATCAGGTATTGGAACACCACATAGAGTTTTTGGAGACATTTGGAAACAATATGATCAAAAAGGGGGTGAAAGATGAGCATGGATGGGGGCCTTAGAGAAATCTTCTGTTGCTAAGATTTTGTGGAGACACATGAAATTGAGTTAGCTTTCTAATGGAAATGGTTTCAAGTCATTTGGAGATGTAATGGAGGAGATATGATCAATTTACTAGAGGCATATCCATCCTGGTCGAGCACCGCAGCGGTCTCCCATAGCGACCCTACCTGGTCGCTGTGACGCCACCTCCCACAGCGACTCCGGCGCAGCAGCTCCCTCCCGTCGCTCGTCTTTCCTGGCCAGTCCACAGCGACCACCCGGAGCGACCCCTCCTGGTCGTTCCGCACCTGTTTTGCTATACGATTTTATGATTTTTAAAGGATATTTTTGCAATTGTTGTGCACGTGTTTGCCCTTGGAAAACCTAATGTTTAAGTACTATGTAGCCACCATTTGGCAGATGATCTTTGATCAATTGAAGAACACAAACTCTCTCAAGAAAACATCTCTTTTTGGCTTGATTTGTTATTGCTCTTGTGATTTCTCATCTATTTCTCTACATGATTAGTCTGAAATTCATCATGGGTATAAGAGGAATCATGGAGATTAGTGAGTAATCACCTTTTGGATTCATGGGTTAGGGTGATTAAGGGTGATTAGACTAGTTCTAGGATGTTTTAGGTATAGATCATACTTGTTCCTTGCTAGTAGAGTGATCTTAATGCATCATTTGAGTAGGTCACTCAAAGGGTGATCTCTAGGCATTTCTCACCCGACAGGTGTTTGATGAAATGCCTAAGTCAACTCTCCTAGGCTTTTAGTGTACTTTGCCAAAGACATTTGTTGTTAAAGATGCTAGGATAGCTAATAGACTTGTTAGTAATGATTGCTTGCATGTTATTCAACCAAAGACATTTGATGTTTGAGATATGTTAGCAAATGAGCATTCATCTAGACATAGAGCTTGTTTAGAATTGTGTCTAGGATTAAGGTTGATAGTTTTATTTATCATTTGCATTCCTTAGTTCGAAACCTGATCACCCAAAGTCTAAATTCTTATACCCATGAGTTCTCCTTTCCAATAGACTAAGAGTATCATTTTATTGTTTTGCACCAGCTTTAATCATTAGTTTATAATTCATCAAATCACTGGTTCCATTTAGATTAGGCAAATAATTTCATTCTCTCTGATTTTAAATCTCTCAGAACTGGTTCGACACATTACTTCCACTATACTATCATTTAATTTAGGAGCCTCGAAAACTCCCAACATCAGTTGGGAAATGCATACATTGAGTGTTTCTTCCTGTTCTGCAGTAACTGAAATATAAGAAACTAAAGACTCAGCTTACTCCACGAGAAAAGCTATATGGCAAATATGTACTCTTAACTTATCAACATCAATGTTTCAACTAGGTTTGTAAATTGTATCTGAGATTTTGCTAAGTCAGTCTTGATGTAAACAATTAAAGTCCAAGTGCTATCACTATTTGTATCCATTCCAGTCCTTGGATGGTATCTGACAGTATATATTCATATATTACAATATCCCTTACTTCACAATGCCAGTCTTGAGCTTAGGTTGTTGACTACTTTAATGTTGGTACTGAACATGTTTCTCTGTCTTCCATAATTCAAGCATTGGCATGGAGAAGTTTAAGCTGATTTAGCAGCTGCATGCCTGATCCCATTCTTCGGAGATTTTAAATGTGTTCTGTTTGGTATGGTGTAACCTATGACGAAGCGAAAGACTTCATTTTGTAGAGATCCTTTGACTGGCTCAGAGAAAGGGACCAACTTAGACAAGAGATGAAGGTCAGAAAAGTCTTCTAAGGAATCACTTTCCTCCTATTTAAAAATTTGGAAGAAATCATGAACAGGTCTAGGAGGTAAATATGGATATCATTAACATTGGTGACAGCAGTTTCTTTTTCTCAGAAAAAAAAAGTCTTTCTGTTATGTATTCTCTATGATGTGATTTAGGGGAGAAAACGTGAATCCATGCATAGTGTGACAAAGTTATGTGTAGAGGCACTTAGTCAAGCCCATTCCCGGAGAGCAACTTGCAATAATTTGTAGTTTAATTGGTTAAAATGTATGGATTCATGACGATCTTGCTCCTGTTTCAGGCTCTTTCTTTGCTAATGATGCAGAGTAGTGTGGAGTTTCTGTTCATGATGACAAGCAAGTGATGAATTCTTTATTGGTTAGTCTGAGATATTCTCTTTTTGGATTGTAAACGCTCTTATTCTTTTTGGCTTGCAGGAGACTTTGAGTTATTAAGCATGTCTGGTGCTCTTGAGGAACTGAACTATTATGGAAAGACATCTTTTCCAGAAGATAATTATTCAGGTGACTAGAACCAAAATCCTATAGTAACATCTTCTTCTTACAGGCTTGAATCTCAGAGTTTTTCGTTTTGTTTAAACAGGGAAGTTGATCGATTCCCTCATGACTTTCTTTCCGAAATATTTGCAAAGGCACTCTCTGAGGCCATGTTGCCATGCATCAATGCATGTCAGCAATCAGCATGATGGTGTCAGTATTAGTTTGAATTTAGAGAACCGTGATCATTTATTTGCAGGTATGATGAACTTTAGAATCTTATACCTGCAGACATGTGAACCATCCTTATACGTACATGTCAGGTGAATTTTTGCAGGTGAAGCAAGATTCACGAAACGTTGAGGTCTTCCAAACTACCATTTGTGAAATGTACGTATTTTTTAAACCGTCACATGTCTGCCATGCTTCTGTTTGATTAAACCTTATTGTTCCTGCTGAGCTGATCATATATGTTACTTACATTGATTGTTCCTCCAATCTCTTTCCTATTAGTTTTTAGAGATTTGGTTCAACTTGTGCAGCAGACTATCGAGTTAGTGTGATGTGTGAATAACATGGATTGCTCATTACTTCAGGGTCACATTAGCTTTCAGTGTGTTCATCTTTTTGTTTCTTTGGGATCTTAAAATATTTGTAAAACATTTGTTTGTTACTGATGTAATAAGAGTTTTGCGCTCTAAAAAACTATATTATTTGTTTCCACCATTCTTATGTATTTTCAAATGCCCTCGACTTAAATAATGCATTACAAATTCACTAAAAACTTATAATGGCAGGTTTTTTTAAGATGTGACAGTATGATATGTTAATAATAAGAATTTTCTAGATGTTTAATGCGTTGTGACAAAAAAGAATAATGCGTTAAAAATATATTGACTATTTATTTACTTCCGAAATAGTTACTTACAACTTTATTTATCTTTTGCTCAATTTAAAGCCTAAATCATAATTGTTCATATGCAAGTTGGAAGATTTAATTTCTTATTGTACAAAATTATAAAATGAAGTCGATTGATTATGAGAGTAAGACCGCAACTAAATGAAACAAGTTAATTCTCTTAGGTATATTTTTCTTTTGTTATTTCTACCGTGTAACAAATTTAAATTAGATATGATCCTTGGTCATTTTAGGTGTTTGTACCGAAAAAGGAACAATGTTGTTAACTGAACAATAATGTTTGCCACATTTATTCACATTTCTTCAATCCAGACAACAACAGTAAATAAGGGAATTGGATAGATTTTTTTTTCTTATTAGTCACAAAAATCAAGCTACCAAAAATTAGTAAGAAAAAAAATGATGAAACCACATTCAATGAGTAAAACATAATCAACCATGACTTATGATTATTTTTTAGAAAAATGAAAAATAATAAAACAACAAATATTAATAAAATAGATAGTATAACTAAGAATACAAATTAGAGCTTAAAATACAAAAATTAAAACAAATAGGAAAAATCATAAATAGATATATGAATCTACTTTCTAAAGTAGTGTACATATTTTTCCTTTTTGGGAGACAAAACTCAAGTTGAGGAAATTTAATAAGAAACACACATAAAAAACAGATATTAAGATAAATAAAAACATTTCGCATCAGAAGAATCCATTAATCATGTGTTCTTTGAATGTCCACCGGCTGTACAGGTCTGGGCATTATCATCTATTCCTACGCATCCAGACCATTTCCCAGGACAATCCTTATTTAAGAATATGGATTATCTTTTTTGGCGAATCCGGCCACAATTAGAAGATCATCACTTTGCATGGATACTTTGGTATATATGAAAAGGACGAAATAATAAAGTATTTAGTAACCTTGACATGGACCCCAGGGACACTCTTCATTTGGCCATGACGGAGTCATTACTTTGGAAAGATGCTCAAGAAAAGGTAGAGATTAATTCAAATCCTACAGTCCAATCAGAGCTAGCGTTACCAATTAGACCAGAACGGTGGTGCTTTACGGATGGATCATGGAAACCTAAAGATAATTTTTTAGGACAAGGATGGTATAGTACATTAGAAGGTTTTGAAGGTCTACTAGGTGCTAGAAACACAAGAGCAAGTCAGTCCCCTTTACATGCAGAGATAGAGGCTCTCATTTGGGCAATGGAATGTATGAGGAATTTACGGCAGTTTAATGTAACTTTTGCAACGGATTGTTCTCAATTGGTGAAGATGGTTTCGGAACCAGAAGAATGGCCGGTGTTTGCAACCTATTTAGAAGACATCAGAAATCTCAAGAGAAGCTTCCACAGCTCGGAGATTATTCATATATCAAGGACGCATAACACAAATGCGGATGGCTTGGCACGTGGTGTGAGGCAACAGACGTCGTTTACGGTCCATATGGATACAGAGCTACCAATTTGGTTTACAGANAAAAAAAAAAAAAAAAAAAAAAAAAAAAAACATTTCGCTCACATTTCTCAGCTGCTGATTGTAACACAAAAATATCACCAAGACTACTTCATCACTACTAACTTTTTAAGGAAAATCTAATAAGTGTAATCTAAAGCTTTTATTGAGAGAAACAGTGAAGGTAACTGAAACAAGTGAGTTTTCTTTAATTGATACTATAAAAATGAGTGCAAACATCTTTTAATATCCTTACATGGTTCTCCATCTCCATAGTTGATCCTTGGGGCGAAAGGACGTTGCTGTTGTTCGTTGACTTGTTTTTCGCTCATTTTAGAATCCGGTTTAGTTTCAAATACCCAACAACTAAACCATTTCAATTTCGGTTTGGTAATCAATTTTTATTTTTCTTTCAAACTGGTACGGTTTGAATCGGTTAGCTTTAACAGTTAATTTAAACCTGAACTGTAGTCAATTTGGGACGGAGCTTTCTTCTTCTTCTTGTCGGAAACTGAACCTAAGATAACGATAATAACACTCGATTCGATTTGTTCATCCTCTCCTCTCCGGAACCGGAAATTTTGTGTTGGTATATGTATCGGAGAAGAAGCTAATACAATGGCGAAGAGGGAGATTAGTAAGTACTTTGAGGAATCTAAAGGTTTGTGTTTTATCTCCATCGATATGCACACATGCTGAGCACAAGTTATAGAGTTTCATTTGGGACCAAAGTTGCAAACTTTCAGTAACGAAATTGCGTTATCAATCGTGTAGTTCTTACAGTTTGTGAGTAAGAGAGAGAGAGAGAGAGAGAGAGAATCAAGTTGGTTTGATGAACTTTTTTATTGATTGGTGCTGTTTGTTTTTCTAGTTTATGCAAAGATCTGCTGCGAAAGAGGAGAAGAAGAAGAAGATTGATGAAGAAATCTAAGAGCCTGAAGGCGGCCTGAAGCGTTTTGAAGCCACCAAAACCTCAAACCAACAAGGGTTCAAATTAGCTAACTACAGCTACGTATTTGCACATCGGTTCATATGTGATTGTAGATCATTCCTTCCGCTTGTCTGTATCCGTTTGATAAGTTATAGCCAAAGTATTTTGAACTTTCTATTTTGGTTGTTTTACAATTGTGTCAGCTCAGATGTGTAAGGAAACAATTTTTCTTTCCACCAAGGTTATGAATCCATGAAAACTATATGTACTTGCAGGAAAGAATAGAGGCATTCCATTAATGCGATCAAACAGAGTCCACATTACCATTGGCAAACAAAAGTAATGAAGCAATCGAGAAGAGATAACAATTTGTAAATGATTATATTATTGTCTGGTAACTATTCTGCATGTTTCCAGCAAGAAAAAGCATATAGATGGCTGTCTTTTCATCCCTGAAGTATCCAGTGGTGATAGGCTGATAGCTACCGCTCAAAACGTCTTCATGGTAACGTTTCTTCCCTATTTTTTGTAGCACCCCCTTCATCATATATTTCCTATGTGGTATAAACAAAGTTATATTTTATTTTCTTGAACCAATGTTTGGACATGCATTTAACTGCGACATGTTAGATAGATAAGCGGATGCTAGAGCTCTGAAACATGTAGAAACTAGTAAACATGTATTACATATCAAATTGCAAAAGCAATAATGTTTTCCCATAAATTCCATATATATTACATTACAAATATCAAATTGCTAACAGAATAATCATCTTTTGTCTGCTAACAACGTAGCATTCTGTTACAAGCATATTATGAATAAATATTATACATTAACAAGTCTTCAAGTTCAAAGAGGAGCAAAGCATACAAGACACCCATCAACGTCTAGCTCCTCTTCTGGCTTTGAAGAACCTCTCCTTGATTGAGATTAATTCTTTTACAACCTCACTCATTCCCAAGCGGTTTGATGGAGATTCTTCAGAACACCCAAGTCCCACTTCTAAAATCTTTGTCAAGCACTCAGCAGCAGGGAAGCCAATTCTAAGGCCGCTCTGAAGAACCAATTCGTCTGCCACATCCAAAACCTGCTCTGGCAATGCAGACCTGATTCTGCTACGGAGGGTTAAGTCTCCTCCAAACATCTCATCAGTTGGTCGTTTTCCACTGAACATTTCCAAAATGAGAACCCCAAAGCTATATGCATCACCATGCACTGATATTTCTCCTCCCATTGCATATTCTGCACCATAAGTCATATCAAACAAGTTTGGAGAAATAAATATACTCTCCGTTCCCAGAAGAATGAATTTTCTAGAGTATTAACGTATATTAAGAATTAATGAAAGTTGTTATTTACTTTTACTATACAGTTTCCAATAACTGTCAACACGTATAAAATCTATCTTTGTGGAACTAAAAAAAATATATATAGAAAATTTTACTTTCAAAGAAACAAAAAAAGTATGAGCTTTCTTCATTCAAACATTATATGTGTGATAGGTTTACCTGGTGCCGCATAGCCGATGCTTCCTCTGACTCCAGCCGAGCTAAGTTGGTTAGTGAAGGTTTCCTTGTCGTATTTGAGAAGGATCCGAGCAAGACCAAAGTCACTAACATGAGCAGTAAGATTATCGTCTAGAAGAACGTTGCTTGGTTTAAGATCACAATGAGCAATAGCTTCATGGCAACTAAGGTGAAGATACTCCAAAACAGAAGCCACATCTATCGCTATGTTAAGCCTTTCCAAAAGTGTCAACGTTCTTGAGGGACTAGAAATCTCTTCAAATTCCTTTGGGTGCAGCCACATATCTAAGCTTCCATTTGGCATGTATTCATAGATTAGAGCTCTGAATTCATTTCCTTGGAAATCAATACTGGAACAAGCTGTCAACAGTTTCACGAGATTACGATGCCTAATGTCTTTCATGGATTCACATTCTGCCATAAAACTCTTCATTGCTCCTCGTCTCTGCATGTTTAGAACTTTCACAGCAACAACCTTGTTTGCAGCATCGAGAAAGGCTTTAAAGACGGTACCAAAGCTACCTGACCCGAGCAAATTATTCGAGGAGAAGCCATCTGTCGCATTTCGAAGATCTCCATAACTTATCATATCATGAAAAACTCCCAAGGTGGAAGGAGTTGCTTCATTAATGTTTTTCTTCTTTCTGCTTTTTAACCAACAAAGAGAAACTGAAGCTATGAATAAAAGCAAAAGCAAAGATATGCCTATGCTTACCCCGATCACAAGTTTCTTTCTTGAATTTCTTGATGGTTGGAAAAAACATGGCTTTAGTCGCATTTCCAAGATGCCTCCACAAAGGTTTTTGTTTCCAAATACTGAGATTATAGTAGCATTTTTGAACTTTCCTTCTGTTGGCACATTTCCTTCGAAGTTGTTAAAGGATAGGTTGACATACTCCAACAAGCTAAAGTTTGCAAGATATTCAGGTATTTTTCCAGAGAGATTATTTCTTGAGAAATCAATGTACTTAATACCCACCAACCCATTTATATCTGGAATGAATCCATCAAAAGAATTTCCTTGCAGATGAAGTTCTTCCAGTGAGAGACACTTTCCCAAAGTCTTTGGAAGTTTCCCTGATAGTTTATTATGAGCAACAGATAAATTAACAAGATTTTCAAGTCGTCCAACATCTTCTGGTAGAGAGCCAGTCAATAAGTTATTTGACATGCTTAGAAAAGCAAGGGTTGAAATTTTCACAATCTCCCGAGGTATAATACCATTCAACTTATTATTCTCGATGTCTAAATCTAGCAAATAGCTACATTTACCAAGACTTGGAGGAATGATTCCTTCAAAACTATTGTGGTCCAAATAGATTATTTCTAACCGAGTGATGTTGCCTAAAGAATATGGTATCTCTCCTGACATTCTATTTCCATAGACAATAAATCTCACCAATCCTAGAAGTTTCCCAACAGAGGTTGGAATTGGTCCTTTCAGTAGATTTTCGGACAAAGCTAGTACTTGTAGGCCTATGAGATTCCCAATGCCATGAGGAATGCTTCCAGATATGAAATTGTTTTGAAGAAAAAGCTGGTTGAGGTTCATTGATAGATTGGAAATGGAGGCAGGCAAGTCACCCCCAAGCCTATTGTATGCCACATCTAATGATTGCAGTTGGGTGCAGTTAGTCAAAGCAACAAGAAATTCAAGACCTCCAGCTGAAGAACTCCCCAAATAATTGTGATTAAGGGCTAGTGTTTGCAAATATCGTAGTTTTGCAAAGCTCAGAGGAATACTTCCTGTCAGACTGTTAAACTCCATGGACAAATATTCAAGATTAGAAGTATTTGCAAGTGTTGACGGGATGGCTCCTGTGAGAGAATTTGTTCCGATATACAATCTTCGAAGGTTTGGAAGAAAATTACCAAAATCAGGCCTCATGTTCCCAAAGAAACCATTACCATACAGGTCCAAATACTGAAGTGAGGACAAATTGTAAATTGCAGGAGGAAACACACCAGAAAAGTAGTTTGCAAATAAATAAAAAGACACCATTTGAGTCAATCCAGCTAAGGAATGAGGAATTTCTCCTTCCAGAATATTTCTTGCAAAGTTCAGTTCTCTGAGGGATGTTAAGTTTCCTAGAGATACAGGGATTTTTCCTTGATGGTTGTTTTTACCAAGGTCTAAAATAACAAGCTTCCTCAATGATCCTAGTTCTGAAGGAAGACTCTGTCCAAGATGATTTGAATATAAAGAAAGGACCGACAATTTAGAGCAGTTGAACAGACTGGCTGGAATCCCTCCTCCGAGAAAATTGAAACCCATATCCAAGTAATCAATTCTAAACAAGTTTCCCAGTGCTTGAGGGATGGATCCACCAAAAGAGTTATTAGTCAAATCAAGTGATATGAGAAACGAAAGATTACCAATAAATGGCGATATCACTCCACCTAATTGGAATCCTCCTAGCTCCAAATCAGTAACTCTCTTGTGTCTGCGGCCACATGTAACCCCCGTCCATCTGCAGAGAGGGAAGGAGTTGTTCCATGAAGACAGCAAAACTTTTTTCTCCTCAGAAACTTGAGACTTGAACTTGAGTAAAGCTTGCTTATCACTTTCATGGCTATTCCCGAATGCTTCAATTAACATGAGAGCACTGAAAGAAAGGAAAAGAAAGGGTTTCATGTTTCTCGTATTTTGCAGGAAATGAGTACAAAGAGATGAGTAAAATGTATGATGAATATCTTCCAAACGTTTATTGGGGGCTTATTATCTTTCACATTATTCCATTCAAATACAGAAGACTTTTCGAAAATCAGATAAGGTCAAGACTAAACAGAGAAGCGATTCCTTATCAAGCTAATGAGCTAGCAAGTAATACCCAAGAGAAGTGGTGAGTAGTCGTCAGATTTACCCGCCCTACACGGCGGGACTATTATATACCCGGCCCACACGGCGGGACTATTATATAGAATTTGTTTTTATTGAATTAGTATTAAGCTAATTTGGATAATGTATTTTCTATAATTCTGAATAATAATGTATTCAAAATCTCAGTTTCATTAAAAGATTATTCTCAACAAACACCAAAAAGGTGAGAAACATATGCAAGAACACATGAGAAAATGATTGAATTATCTCTTAGCCTTGTTCAGTTTCCACACCGTCTCATACCAACACCCTTCAAGAAGCTCAAATAAACTTCGTGAGGCTCTAATGTCATTAGCTCTTAACATACTTAACAATTTTTTTTTTGTTTTTTTCCTCTCCTAATCTTCTTATACAAACAACATTCAATGTTTGCTTCCAGGGCCTAAACAATGCACTAAAACAGAATTGAACCACTGGTTTTCGTTCTAGGAACTTATGATTTGAATTTTCTAATCACAATAGAGTACCTTCAGAATATGTTTAGTCCAATCAGTGAATTATTAGTCTGTATTTACTTTTTTTTGGGACGTCAGATCGTTGAGAATAACAACCAAAACTTGGATGGTTTTGTATGGAGTATCGTCTCTTTGTTTCCTACGGAGAAATTGATGTAACTGATAAAGTTCAGTCCTAACACCAACCTTATAGCAACTTTGGATTTCACTTTCTTGAGGCATTTTGATCATTGTGTAAGTCTAAAATTCTGTTCCACCTATGAGTTTCTTGGTGTGTTTTTTTTTGAGGTTTAATCTTCTTCAAACTATTCTCGTTGATACAAGGTTGATGAAGAAGATATCGGAGGCCATGCAGCTTTACTCCAAGAGGGTCGGGTCTCTTCGCTTAACTTACTCTCTTCTTGGTAACTTTTTCTTTCTTACTTCAGCAGTGGTATTGAAGGTTTAACTGAATCTATTTCGTGTCTTGTCTGCAGCCCGCATGGATTCTTATCTATATAGCCAACATGCAAGGTGAATGAATCTCTGTTTTTTATCTTGTGTACTGTCTGAAGTAATAGGTTACAAAGAGACAAAATGTTTCTCTAAGCCATACGTTGGTGCCCCTCCTCATTGCCGTCTTTCGCCGTATGATTAGCTTTTAAGTACTATGATTCTTTCAGCCAGTTGGGACTCGGGATCAACAGTAATGTTTCTTTAAGAATAAAAGTGTAGGATATTAGGGAATAGAATATAGACACAAGATATGATATTTTCTATTAGATAGCTTGGAGATCAAACTTAATTGTATCAATACGTTACTCTTAGTATTAAGTCATAACGATATTCACGAACCCTCCCTATCACTCAATCTCTCTCTCTCTCTATATATATATATATGAACAAGATCCTAATGATAAACTCAATCCCACTTTGATTTACGAAATAGAAAGATCCAAGCAACGATCGTCTCCCCAGATGTCTCATATCTACAATCCAATTTTCACCATATATTCAGCATAAACCTCAAATACAAACCATGATGATACTATTTAAAGAAGCCTCTGATCGAGATAGCCTTTTTCTTTCCAATGCAACGTCTGCCTTAGTCAACAAAAGCGTTGACTTACTCTGTTTTCTCCTTGTGCCTTGATATATGGAACCCTATCAATACCCGTCCCTTTCAGAATTCAGATGCAGCTTTTCCTCAGGCTGGAGACTTGGCGTTCGTGGTGGCAGCTCATGTGTCATGATCAACGACGAAGAAAACCGCTGAACCACGACACTATAATGTTGCAACCATTCCAAAAGCACAATGTTTGCAGTATCTGCTTCTCCAAATAACAACGATAGTGTGAAATCATGTTATCAACATTCGCCATACAGCTCCGTATGTAAGCTCTGCAAGTGATACTCCAATAATTCTCCTGTGGTGCCCAGTAGAAGAATGTAGTCTGAATGTCACACATACTGAAGAGGAGCAAAAATTTGCACTATGTAAATCCACAGTTTCTGGACTTGTAACCACAGAAAGTGACATCTATGGAATGCTTGTTGTAATTCTGCTTGGAGCACTTGAACCATGTGTCTCATAGGTTCAGCCATCACACCGCGGACATGTGGCCTATTCTCTTGCTCAATCACCCAGAACATATATGCTTTGGCGGATTCATTTCAGTTACTATTATAACCAATAACAGTGAATAAGCGGCAGCATTGATGTCTTGCACCCACTTACATATTCTCTCAACAGACGTCAGTAACTTGTGGGTTACGCAAGTGAACCTCTTCTCCCAAAGAAGTGAAGAACGCTTGAGTGGGTGGTGGCAACCCAAAAGCTATGAGACTTGTATAAACAAGTAAACATGTAGTATTATTGGTTATCAAATTGCAAAAGAAATGTTTTCCAAAATACAAATATCAAATTTGCTAACACAACGTTCATCTTCTGTCTGCTAATAACTTAGCATTCTGTTCCAACCATTCAAAGCATATTATTATGAAGAAACATTCAAAGTCTTCAAGTTTGAAGAGGAGCAAGCACAGATACAAAACACACTTCAACGTCCAGCTCCTCTTCTGGCTTCGAAGAACCTTTCCTTGATTGATATTAATTCTTTTACAACCTTACTCATTTCCATCCGGTTTGCTGGAGTCTCTTCAGAACACCCAAGTCCCACTTCTAATACCTTCGTCAAGCACTCAGCAGCGGGGAAGCCAACTCTAAGGCCGTTGTGAATAACCGATTCGTCTGCGACATCCAAAACTTTCTCGGGCAATGCAGACCTGATGCAGCTACGGAGCGTAAAGTCTACTCCGAACATCTCATCGGTTGGTCTTTTTCCACTGAACATTTCAAAAATGAGAATCCCAAAGCTATACGCATCACCATGTATTGATATTTCCCTTCCCATTGCATATTCTGCACCATAAATCATATCAAGATATACTCTATCCGTTCTCAAAAAAAGAATATCTGGGTATTAATTTACCATATTGGGTTGAATGTTTACAATTATTTTTACTATACACTTTCCAATAATTATTATTCAGAATTCAATATATTTTTCAAAAGTATATAAAACTACTTTAGAGATAATTATATATATATATATATATATA
>OVBX01003638.1:0-16348 GCA_900406325.1 Erucastrum elatum | reverse complement strand
AAAATAATTTTAAGAGAAAACTAGAATATCTATTAAATACAATGTAATTTTTTCATATTTAATTATAAAATAAAATAAATTATCAATATATATATAATAAACATATATATATATATATATATATCTTTTTCAAGTAGGTTTTTATCCCTTCTTTATTAGATCATCTAAGCAAGTAATGTACCAAAAATTGAGTCATAAACGCATTTGTTAAAAACAACCAAGATTTTAGTTAATTATACATATAAAAATTTAAATCAGCTGTGTAGATGACTTCATTCATCGTCAAGTGCATATGCCTATGGTTACATATTAATTTTAAACATTGAGTTGGTGATAGTGAAAGATACTAATAAGCTACTGCTAAAAATTTTCTTTCTTCAAATAAGGTGAAAATAATTTTTTTGAAGTGTGAAAAGTATAACACAGATTTTGGTATAAGACAATGTCATAAAGTTTAGGATATCGGGTACAAGAACAACGAGGCATGGGCCTTTTTAACTTAACCCGAAGTACCGACCCTAACCCGGACTGGGAAAATCGAAATCGAATCCGAACTGTTTTACAAAAGTATCCGAACGGAACTTATGAACTTACTACTTTGGACAATGGTTATAATCCGAACCAAACCTAAATCCAAATTATGATCCGAAGATATCTGAAATTGGTTAAATATGTTAATATTTTTATATTTTTTAAGGTGATTTAGATATTTTAGAGTATTCAAAATATTTTTTAGTTTGTTGATTTGTTATTTTTAATACTTTTTAGTTAATTTATATAGTTTAACTAATTTTTAATTATATATGTAAATAATTCATATATTTTGAGTGATATATTGTCAATTTTCGAGGTTTTGATAAATATATTTTTAGACGATTTTAAACGTTGGTTAAATCCAATCTGAACCGAATCTGAAGGAACGGAACCGAACCTAATCCGATAATTAGTAAAAACCGAATGGTACTTATGAGCATAGGATCAAAAATCAGAAAATCCGAATCATCCGATCCGAAACCGGATGGGCCATCTAACGCCCATACCTAAGAACAACTCTAATAAACATATTTTAGTGTTCAAATACTCGGTATGCGTTGTTAAGCATTTTAATAAATTAGTTTCTGAATGTCTAAATAGATTTTTTTTAAAAAAAATTATTCTAGAAAAAATATATTTTGTTTAGATCTTATTTTTAGAGATTTAATATTTTTTGCAAGTTATTTACATTCCAACATTAATAGAGATTTCAAGTTTTTCAACAGAAAAAGACAACATTAATTGAATTTTTTCAAGTTATTTACATTCCAACATTAATAGAGATTTAATATTTTTTTTGTAAACTTATAAAATATGTTTTCTAAGTATGTGCAACTGCAAGGTTTTTCCATAGAAATCTTTGTTTTATTGATTCTTCTATTTATGTCTGGTTATGTAAACCATTTCAAGTTTAAATAGTCGTTCTTTGTAAATAAATGTGTAACTATAAAGAGTTGAAAGATCATAATATATAGTGTGTTTTTGAAGAAGTTTTAATTTTTAGAAAACAGTATTCTAAAAATATTTCCTTATTGAATTTTCTATTAATAATGAAAAATTAAATAAGAAAATCGATGCAAAAAAAATTAAATAAGGAAATCGATACAAAAAATGTAAATAAATAACTCTATTAATGTTGGAATGTAAATAACTAGAAAACCTTTATTTTGCAAGTTATTTACATTCCAATGCCACTGAAGTAATAAATTATCTTACTTCAATTAATGTTGTTTTTTTCTATTGATTAATGATTTTCTTTAATATGTTTTTACCAAGAAAATCAGCAACAATTAAATAAGGAAATCGATGCAAAAAAAAATTATATAAGGAATTCAAAATCGATGTACTATCATACGACATTATTATGACATAACTAAACTTAAATCTACAGCTTTCTTAAAATAAAATCCGTAAAAGAAATTTATTCACCTATAGCTGATGAACCTATATACAAAACAATAAGATAATTTATTTTAGTTTTTTGGGGTTAAATACTGACCAACTGGAGAAATTAAAAATTCATGCAGTGGAAGTTTACTTTTTTTTGTTTTTTTTTGTCGAGTTTGACCAAAAAATAGAAAAGAAGATATTAGAAAAGAATAAGAAAAAAAAAGATATCGAAATCATTATATCCATACACATAGGTTATTTCTAACATTTCTACACAAATAAATAAACACATTATTTCTATAGGCCTAATATGTTTCCAAGTCCATCCATACATAATTCAAACGTATTTATTTTAAAGTTATTACTTACCCAATTTTATTTTTCTAGATTTTTTTAAACAAATAAAATAAAAATAAATATATTTCACTTATAATTTATTATTGTTGATTTGACGCTTTTATTATATAAAACCAAACATTTTTCACACATTTGATTATTACATACACAAAAAATATTCAAAGTATTACATATAACTATTACAAAATAGATCATTTATTATAAATAAAAAAATTAAAAAATAAAATAAGCATCCGTCCGGTCGGGCGGGTCATGGTCTAGTGTATACTTAAAATATATCATAAGATATAATCCGCGCGTAGCGCGGAGAAAAAATCTAGTATTGTTAAAAGAGAAATATTCTCTTTCAATATCGTAACTAAAGTTGAAAAAAAATTGACTCAATAGAGAAATGCAGCATTTTTTATTAAAGAAAACTGTGATTCATTTTGTCTTCAGCCAAAAAGTTGTGTTTTAATTTAACAGAAAATGAAATATTAAAAAAAAGTATATGTTAAAACAATAATTGAAGTATTTTGTAATTTAAAATTAGTTGAAAAGTTTTCATTTATATCCTATAAAATAATAAAACAGTACAGTAATTCATTTCTTTTGAAAGGAAAACTATTAAACTAACATTTATATACAATAATACAACAATAAAGAATTGCATGAAATGTTAGCTTAAAACAAAGAAGCTATTAGCCGCTGCGGGATGAGATGCACCGTTGTGAGAACCGTCTCCTCTTCCCCACCACTGGCTCCTACCATCAAGAGGATGATGATGATGTCCATAGTTTTCTTCTCCTTCTTCAGGTTGGGGCCGGCGAAGAATGCTATCTCTGAAGAACTGACCCGACGAGCTTGGCTCCATATCATCACCACGGACTCCCAGATTAGGACGCCAACAGTCCGCAGCGTTTGGAGTCGGAGTAAACAAGAGCTCGTTCTCTCTCTCTCTCAACCGGGCGGTGATGTTCGGTTCTGTTGTGAGGCTGAGAAGTGTAGTACCAGTCAAGAAGATAAGGGTGGTTCCTCTGATCTGAATCAATCAGCCACATGGAATCAGCGTGACTGCGTGGATTCCTTGGAACGTCTCTGTATAAAACGCTGTTAGCCTGTTACTATTATCTATATGACCACCAGCACGAAAGATAGGAGCTTCTCGCCACGCCCTACTAGGAGAAGAGTATGTGTGTCTTGTGTTTATCTCTTAAAGCTTTCGGTCCCGGAAAGCTCTGAGGTTGGATAGAAACTGCTTCCCGAGAGAATCTGATTCCCAAGATGGATAACTGCTCTGGAAACTGAAAAAAAAAACAAATTAAAACACTTCATTGTTTATCTATTAATAATAGCAATCCTGATTAATTCTAAAATATGTGTGTTTTTATAGGTAGCTCAAATCTTATGAAAAATTCCGTTCGTTGAAAAGTTATGTCTTTCTTTATGAAAAGATGCGATTATTTAAAAGTTTGTGTCTCTTCTGTGATAAAAGTAGCAACTGTTTAAATTGAAAATATGTGACTTTTCAAAAAGATGTAACTTTTCAAAGAAAGTTTTCAAAATCTATAAATAGTCAATGTTTATATTTTTCTGAAATTAAAATTTTTGCTAATCTAATTGATAATTAATTCTAAAGGTTGTTAACTTCATTTAAATTGAAAAGTTATGTGTTTTCAACAATTAAAAGTTGTGTCCTTTTATTTTAAAATAACTATTTATATTAAAAGAATGTGACCACTTATATCGAAAAGTTGTGACTCTTTATATAAGTATTATTTAAAAAAAACAGAATTTAAACTAAAAAAATGTGACTTTTCAGATATTTTTTTGAAAATTTATAAATAGCATTTAAACTAGACTACCATTCATCCGAGAAAAAATGATCTCTCGGGCTTGGCCTGGGAAGATTGAATCTCTATCATCGTCTTCTTATCATTTCTCTGACATGTATAAAAATCTTGTGTTTTGCTTAATGAGTTATTTCTAATTCTTTATATATTACTATGTTTATGTCTTTTTTATAATATCAAGTACTACAAAGAAAATATTATTACGATCAGTTATGTCTGAAAGTTCATCTACATTTTTACTTATTTGTCTTAGCTATATATTTCATAGTTTTTGTAGGTTCATTTTCAAAAACAATTATGTCTTTTCACTAAAAACTGAACGCTATTGTTTTTGAAAGTTGTGTCATTTTATTAAAAAGAAATCTATTAGTTTTAATAGTTGTAACTTTTCACTATTAAAAATCAATTAGTTTAAAAAGTAGTTAAGATATCTCAATAGGTAAATTTTTACAATTAATTAGTAGTTTTAAGGGTTGTGTTTTTTTATTATAAAAAATAACCTAATAACAAAAATCTCAATTAATAATAAAATCGAGTCTTTTCATATAAAAACCTAAAATGTATTAGTTTAAAAGTTGTGTTTTACATTATTAAAAAATTTATGTATTTTCATAAAAAAACTGAACTATATTAGTTTTAAGAGCAGTGTTTCTTCATTATAAAAGAAGCTATGTTTTTTCATGCAAAAAAATTGAAATTTTATTAGTTTTAAGAGTTGTTTCTTTTCATTATAAAATAAATTAGACTAAAAAATACTTAAAATATTTCAATAAATGTCTTTCTTCTCATCAGAAAAGATAATTTATTTTTGTAACACATTTATTTCTTCAAAAGAATTTGTAAATGTTTTTTTATAAAAGATAAACTTATAAAATATGAAATATTTATTTTTATAAATGAGTTCCTTGCCTAGTATATATAGAGAGAACACTTAGAAAATCAAAAATAATGGTTCAAACCTCAAGAATGATTTCTTCATTTTCCCCTGAGAGCTTCTCATCTCACGAGATGCATTACGCGGTGAACCATACTTAGCATTCCCATGGTTCTCGAAGTCAAAAGCACTAAAGCTGCAACAGTAATAAGCCAAAAAGATCACAAAAAGTGTGTTTTTGCTGAGAAAGATCAAAGACAATTCTTTACAAGCCAAACCTGCAAACGTTGCCTACACCTTCAATATCAACTGTGAAATCTCTTATGAATTGCAGTATATCATCAACCCGCTGCAAAGGTGAACTCAAAATGTGTTAAAACTTCTTAATACTGATGTGGGATCTCTATACAGTGTATACACACTAGCGCAAATGACGAGATGTTTATACCTTTGGCACGACAAACATCAGCAAAAACGGTGTGATGAAAATGGAAGCTATCTCCTCCAGCAACATCATTCCTGGATACTGCAGTGAATGAACTTCTATTAAGAAACATTTATCCATTAGGTAACAAGAACATTGTGTAGCTTGGTGCCTGAAACAGGGTCTCTAACTCCAAACGGACATCATCTTTGTTTTCCTTACCACGCCATCTCTTAGGCATATAGTGAGTGTGTTGCACCACCGCAGCCATAGTTCCCACCGGGTCGAGGACCAAAAGCTCATCCGAGATAGCAGCGCGGCTAATGGCTGTAATGGCTCCAAACACAGCAGCATACCAGAACAAATTGCGACCGAGCATCTACACAAGAGATCAGAAAAAACTTCAATAACCAGAAATAATAAGATGACTAGAAGCAAAAAAAAGATCAAACCTTTGGAGCGACCCACAAACGGAAGAGCAGAGAGGAAGAAGACGTGAAAGCCAAGGTTCAGCTTATAAGATTATCCAACAGGACTTGTTCTTGAGGCGGTGGAAATTTCGATGAACAAGTTGCGAAAACCGCGAAGATGGCGAACATCGCCGGCCACTTAAAACGCGGAATCTCGAGACAATTATCATCCCACGATCCTCGCCGAAACAACATGCGGTTCAGCTTCGGCAGGCAATCTTCCCTCGAGTAGTCCAGAATCCAACCGTCCTCCTCTGCTCCTCTTCGTCGCCTGTGGAGGAGACGTCGAAGGCGTTCGAGATCTGCTCGTCGAAGGGATTGATGTTAACAGCATCGTTCTTCTTGATGGTCGTACTGCTCTACACATCGCTGCTTGTAGATCGTTATGCTCTTAAATCAATTTGAAAATATATATATATGTATCTTGATTATATAATCTTCAAGTAAACATGAGCATTTCGGATTTCGAGTTTGGTTCGAATCGTTTATTTTGGATATCGGATAGTTTGTAAGATAGAATTTAGAGAATCCAGTTAGTAACCGACAAAATTTCAATTTGGTTCGATTTGATTAGTATGCGGTTCGGGTAATAAAACTAACTTGCTAATATTCTGAAAAAGTCGAATTTAGATTGGTTCCCAGTCCTGTTAGTTTTTTTGTCGAATATTTAAGGTAACATATCGCGAACAAATTTGCATGGTTCGAATAAAAAATATAGAATAGTTCAAATGTTTTCAAATATTTGGATGTTTTCCGATAATTTAGGTAATTCGGAGAATTTTGGATAGTTTCATCTTTATAGTTTTTTTTGAGTGTTTTTAGTAGGTCTATAAATAGATATTTGATTATTTTTTATTTAGATATAATTAATATTTTAATTTTTTTTAATTGGATATTCATTTGGTTTTTAGATTTGGTTCTGGGTCGGTTTAAATATTTCAGATGTAAAAGTATGAAAAACCATCCGGATATTTGTGAGTTACAATCCGGTTTTGGTTTGTTTTTTTTTTGAATTTTGGTTAAAATGTCCACTGCTAGTTTCATATCTCTGAACCTCAAGGCGACCCTTCCTTTTCATATATCTCAATGCGTTTAGTTACTTTTTTCATTTTGGTTTTAGAAAACACCGATGGTTGTGGCGAATCCTCGTGAAGTTCCTGAATATGAGTTGAATCCACAAGAACTTCAGGTCCGGAAAGCTGATAGTATCTCAAAGGCAAGGCCTCTTTTTGCTTCACTTTCCAGTAATGATGTTTTTGGTTTTCCAGTTAGTATGGTCTTAACGAAATACTATTCTTACCAGGGAATATATCAAGTGGCTAAGTGGAATGGGACTAAGGTATCTGTAAAGATACTTGATAAGGATCTCTACAAGGATAATGAGACCATGTACGTGCTACTCTTCTCTATGATTTGAGTATTTGTCTAAGTTAGCACATAGGTCAAGAGTGATTTTCAAATTTTTCTTACGCTAAGCTATTGATCGTTAAACGTATTTGGTCTCTGCTCTTTGTGATGACGAAATGTATGAGCTGCAAGATATTATAATCATAGTTCTTTTTGTATCTAGAATTCTGCAGTTTTGGATATGATTACCTAGAATTTACTTCATTTCCTCTGTTTTATATATTACGGTAGTTCTGAAATTGTTATATTACTTACCTACAGTGAGGCCTTCAAACACGAACTTACTTTATTAGAAAAGGTTCGACATCCTAATGTCGTGCAATTTGTTGGAGCTGTTACTCAAAATGTCCCCATGATGATTGTGTCCGAGTATCATCCTTAAGTAAGCATCTGTCTCTTTTTACACCTTACAAGATTTGTCACACTCATTAAACAACTTTTGGATTCTAGGATATAATTTCTTTCGGCTTGGGGGTAACTTGCAGGGTGACCTCGGGAGCTATCTTCAAAAGAAAGGACGCCTTTCTCCATCCAAAGTTCTAAGATTTTCCCTCGATATAGCCAGGCATGTGCCCGTTTTCCCAAGATTGTATTCAAGTTTACATTGTTTTTATATGTCTTTTGAACAAATCATATTTGGTTATTCTCAGGGGAATGAATTATCTTCACGAGTGTAAGCCAGAACTAGTAATCCACTGTAATCTGAAACCCAAGTAAGATAAACTAAATAAAGAAACATCTTTATGTGAAACATTTGGAGAAGATACTTTGTTAACTAGTTTTTGCAACTTCTTGTAAGGTGCCAGAAATATTATGCTCGATAATGGAAAACATTTGAAAGTGGCGGGATTTGGATCAATAAGTTTTTCAAAGCTACCATCTGATAAATCAAGACTCCTTAATCACGGGGCACATATAGATCTTTCAAGTAAGTGCCCTTATGTGCATGTGAGAAACTGTTTCATTTTTTATATACTTTTAAGGACGATTGATTTCAGGACCCAATTGTTTGCAGACTACTGTGTGGCGCCTGACATTTACAAAGATGAAATATTTGACAGAAGTGTGGATTCATATTCTTTTGGTGTCATATTATATGAGGTGGGTACCTTATGATTACCAATGTCATTTATTCTTGCTAATACTGCTCATCTTCATTTCTTGATTACTGTATCTGGTTTGGGTTTCCTTTCTCCAAAGTACTCCACTCTGTTTCTCAACCAGTGTAGTCGATATGTTTTCTTCTAGCATTGAGGCCACCAATAACTTCTCTAACAAAATTTCATTGAAGCAAATCTTTGATTGAGTTGATCTTAACTACAGATGATTGAAGGACAACCTTTCCATCCCAAACCCCCAGAGGAGGCAGTGAAGCTAATGTGTTTGGAAGGAAGAAGGTCTTCTTCCTTTAAGGCCAAGTCCGGAAATTGTCCCCAGGAGTTGAGAGAGTAAATGCACTTATCTTTTTATCAACTTAATAACATAGAGTGCTTGGTATAGCACTGTACAGTAACCATCATTCGCTTGATCCTTGATTACTTCAACCAACCTCTTCTCAAGTATTGTTTCAGTTTTCAATTAAACAGATTGATTGAGGAGTGTTGGGATGCGGAAGCTGTTGTTAGGCCGACATAGTTGTAGTGAACACAACTCATCCAGACAAGAAATTTCATCCATGTAGACAAATCTCTTTGACCAAATTTATTATCTTGCGTTGTATTTGGTAAAAAATGTGCATAGAATTCAGATAATATAAGACGCAAGTGCATATAATTCAGACAATATACTCAACGAGTTACTGTTTATTTTTGGCGGTCAACTTTTCTCGACTTATATATCGTTATTTATTTGCATACATTATTTTCAAAACAAATGTGAGAATTGTTTTTACCTACATGATATTAACAATATACTACATCATATGCCAGTTTCCTCACCAAATTGTTGCATGCATCATCGAACATCATCGAACTCACTAACTATATGGTGTTAGTACTTCATTTATAAGTACATATTGATGTATTTTTATCTTCGTTTGATGTATCAACTTCTAAAAATATGTACAATGTTTACTTTAAAAGAAAAGAACATATAGTGTTTGTTTAGAGAAAATAAAATAGTCAATGATGATTTATGATTGCACTAGAATTGACCATAATAACTGATTTACAGATGTATTTGTTGATTGTCTTTGATCTTATTATGAAAATGGTCAAAATCGTTATTAGCTGAATCGTTTCTCTCACTTTCATTTCTCTCACTGTTTAGCGATGAATCGAGATGAGATAAAATTACATACTTAGTTGGCGACTTCTTTCTATTGGCTCCAACACTTAAGGTAGTAAATTTTCTCTTCGCTTTGCTCCACCCACTATAACATCCTATTATCCTAATTTTTATATAAATATTTGTAGGGTGATATTCTCTTTCTATCTCCTCCATGGGGAGGACCTGAATATGCAAGGATTAAGCATTTCAAACTGTGCATGATCCACTATAACATCCTATTATCCTAATTTTTATATAAATATTTGTAGGGTGATATTCTCTTTCTATCTCCTCCATGTGGAGGACCTGAATATGCAAGGATTAAGCATTTCAAACTGTGCATGATCCAACCAGTAGAAGGGCGCAAACTGTTTGAGACTGCGCTAACCATCACGAGGAAAATCATCCTGTTTTTACCAAAAAACACTGATGAAATTGAGTTGGAATCACTCTGTCATATCACCTCGCCTCCTCTAGATATGGTGGTAAGTCATTGTCAATACGAGTTACAAGATTTTTTCCGTCTTCACTGTTTCATGAGAGTTGAGATGATGTTGTCATGTTAGATTGAAGATAACAAGATTGACAGAATAAAGAAAGCGATAACTGTCTATTACAGTGAAAGAGTATGTGTCTTTGGCAAATTTTTATATCTTGTACAATTTCTCAATGACTGGTTATCTGTTGTAGGTTTTTTACTGTTCTGTTAACTCTTCATGGTTTTGTCATTCAGATTGAAAAAACCACTCTTGGAGGAAAAGACAGAGTCATCACAAGCTACTTCAGGCAAAAAGTATATGTCTTGTGCAAATTTTTATCACTCTTGATGGTTTGTTACTCTTTCATCACATACTGTATATGTGGTGCAGATATAGGAGGCCAAGTTGCTAAAGGGGGCAAAGTATAAGCCACCTCATAGAAGACAGATGTGAGAGAAGAGAGGGCAATAGGTTGGTGCTGTGGTGCGTGGAAAATCAATGTGTGATGCGTTAGTTTGGGCATTAGTCTGTTTCTGTGGGCATTAGTTTGGGGCTAGTGGATGGTTGATGGTGTGGTATGGAGCATAGGAGATCACTTGAGAACATTGTTGCATGTTGCATTTCTTTACCAAAATCATTCTTTACCAAAAACAAAAAGTTCTATGATACTAGTAGATGTAGGGTTTTAGTAATAAAACCTCAGCTAATATTGAACATATAAAAATCAATTAACTATTTTATCCATTCCATAAAATAGTATTTTCAACTTTTAAAAATACTTACAATAATTATATGATACCAAGAATCATTTCTTTGTAATATTGTAATTTCAAAACTAATGTTTTATTTCATAACTATTGTAATACTGATGAAATAGGTAAGCAAGCAATGTTTATCAATAATAAATTTATATATTTAAAAATAAATAAAAAATCTTAAAATGCAGCATATTTTCTGATTAATTAATAAATTTCACATATTTTAGCCATTGCTATAATTTAGCATTCCCACACAATGATTTCGAGCTACGTCATCAGCAATGAAGTCACAATGACACAACACGGGCAGCTTCGTAATAAACAGAACTCTACGAGTTACTAAATAAAACAAAAGCACTGAACGAATATTTAGAGAATGCATAGTGCTGATGACGTAGCTTACGCTCGAGTAGATAATGCTTAATTAGTGATGATGGGGTTTCAGAGTTAATAACCACCAATCAAAGTAGTCCATACTCCATAGGTGCGGCTACTATTGAGCGGTCGTTGAGCTAATAAAGTTGTGGATTCCAGGTATAGTGAGTTTGACAAGATCGTTTCCCGTCTTGTAACAGCTATTAGAGAAGCAGGGTCGAAGGATTTGAATTCAATGTTCTTACAATTTAATATTCGACTGAAACGGCAGTTTAAGACAACAAACAAGAGAGAAAAAGCAAAGCTGCAAAAAATACAATTTAATATTCGATTAAGTACAATATACGAGTATTGTTGACTCTGGATGATTTCAAAGTATTCTTTTTTTTTTTTGTAACACAATTTCAAAGTTTTCAGTCTGTAATTACTTGAGGGAAAAGGAAAGCAGAAACGAGAAATTACATTGACCTAATCGTTGAAGGAAAAGGATTACTATGACTGGCGGTGCACCAAACCCTCAATATAAACACCCTTAGCACCCCTCTCAATTTCCATAAAGCAAGCTCCAAACTACAACAAAACTTTCTCAAACTCATCATTGTCCTATATGTTTAACGTTGTGTTAAGAGTTAATAAAGCTTATGGTTAGTCAGCACAAGCACTACTTTTATTTTCTTACAAAACGGCGTTATGGTTAAGTACAATAGTGAGATAGATGCTCGAACATGTCATGATAATACCACACCAACTTACTCGTTTGCTTGGGATTTTACAACTATAGCAGTTAGTATTTCTTTCAATATACTTTTTCCAACTAAAAGATTTTCTTAGAAAAGTGTTGACGACTACCTCATCATATCGTTTATATCTTCTATTTAGAGAAACACCTTTTCCACGAAAAAAAAGAGAAAAGATAAACACCTTTATGGATGTTTGGCCATCAATATTAGTTATAACTTTATAAGATTTTACTTACAAAAATAATATTAAAATGATATCCATGAATGTAATAGTAAGAAATATTAGGAGAGTTTCTCAAAAGCATAAGAAATTCAAAACTAGTCTCTCTCAGTGTTTTTTTTTCCTTTTTATCCTTATAACTTGATTGGAAAGTGTTGTAAAATCTTTTTACAACCATAATATCTTTCTGTATTGATATTTAAGTTACTTGAGTGAGAAGGAAAATTAACGGAAAAAGGAATATTGTTAAAAGCGGTGCACCATGATATATAAACACTCGCTCCCCTCCCAACTTACAAACTCAGAACTTGAATTATCTTTTTCAACTCGTTTTCCTTCGTTCTGATTAATTAATTCTCTAGTAACAGAAAAAAAGACAAGAACTTAAAACATTGATCATTCATGGCTTTGGTCAAGAGCAAAGCCTTTGTCACTTCGACGATGATTCTTGTGTTTCTCTTTGGAATTTCTGTTGGAGGAAAAGCGGGTCTGATACTATCCATCTAAAACCAGGATGCCAAAACTTCATATGCGGTTCCTGGTCACTGCAAAATAGGACAAGAATTTCAAATCCTCGATCGTCTTTCCAGTCTTGTTGGGTCATGTTGCGGATCCAGTTCCTAGACCGGTCCGAATACCTAGTACATCTTCGTCGTCTCCTTCACGAGTTAGTAATGGTCCATAGAGTATTTTCAGTCTCTATTGTTTGGATTGGATTCCGCATATTCTTTCTACTTTCTCTTTTCACCTTGGGTTGATTAGATCAATCACAAACGGTTTTTTTCCTCTTTAGCCTACGTGATCCTTTTATTCTACATGTGAGTTGTAGGTTTGGTTCAACATAACTCTGGATCAGCTATATATATTTATCTTCTTACATACTATTAATTTAAATTGAATTATACTTGCAATATCTTTTTTTGATGAAGTTATACTTACAATATCCCCACTACTCCCATTCCAGTTTCCTTCTTAGATTGGATGACAATTCTGTCAATTTATATATTTGGATCAGTAATATATTTATTTTTATCAGATTAATTAGTATTCTTGATAAACAACTGAAGAGTTATGTTAGTTTACGTTTAAATAATTTGTTTGAGGATGTCCCATTCATATTTTTGGTAAAAACCATTCTTTGTTTGTTCAACGAGGATGTACCATTCAATAACATAATTCACATACAATTGAGACAGAGTGTCAGTGTGTCACTGTAAAAACAGAGAGCAAAAAAAAAAGTGTGATTTATGAAAGGAATCCAAATCATTTTTTGTATATTTGTCGTTTGAGAAGCTTTAGCCAGTGTGCTACAACGGATCTTGTATATTTTTTTTTATTTTTGTATAACTATGTTAAATATCTAAAATTCAAAATAAAATAACACCACTCAAATTAGTTATATAGATGGTATCATATATTGTTGACAAAAATATGTTATTATTTAGACCCAAAAAATATGTTATTATATATTTTCTTTAAGCAGGAGGACGAGGACATACTGAATCACATGAGGCTTTGACGTCCCAACAAGGGTCACCTTTTAAGGCTGTACAACACCAACCCCTTTTGCTAAACCAATTTGTACGATAACAATTTGAGTCTATGATTATGTTTGATTTATCTATTTCTCTAGTATCCATCCTTGCACCTTCACATAAAACCACATGTACATCAGCCAAACGTTAACAGGATAAAAACGGAAAAATAAGTAATATAATTGCAAAAGTGTATACGTACACTGATGCAGAGTAAATAGGGAGATGATGAATATGCACACGAGAGCTGTCTGTATCTTCATGGTTTTCTTAGAAACAAAAATGTGATGTCCTTAACTTGTTTAGTAGTCTTATTTCAAAAGAATGTGAATTTGTCTTCTTGTAATTATGCTTATATAGTGTGCTATTTCAAAGATATATATGTAATCATTAGTTATCAACTAGATTGATACGTATTTATATTTGTCCAAGATATGTTGCTATATTTTTTGTTTAATGTTATCCTTTTAAAGAAGTAATATATATATATATATATATATATATGTAATCGTTAGTTATCAACTAGATTGCTACGTGTTTCTATTTACCCAATATACTTTGCTACTTGCTATATGTTTCTTGTTATTAATTATTAAAAAATTTAATATGCATAGATTTTTAAATACCAGAAAAGTAAAGAGAATATTAAGGAACAAAAAATTATATGTTTTTAAAAATATAAGATAACATTTTATAGTAATAAAATTATATGTTACACTAAACTATGGGTTAATATATTTTTTTAAAAAATATATATTTATAGTTATATGATGTATAATTTTAAATTTTTGGAAAAAATGTAGAATAGTTAAAATAAATTGTAGAGATTCCTTACCATTTCACCTAGTTGTAACTATTTACAATCATAATATTAGTTTTTTATATTTTTTATTTATTTTGAATAATTTGTATTCTCTTGGAATCTATGTTAATTAAAAATTTATACTAAATAAAATTTATTATCTAAATTTAAATTATAGAAATTTCTTAAGTGTTAAAATTTTCACAAAATCTTACCTATTATAATTATTGTTTTCCATTTTTTTTTCTATTATTGGTTATTTCATTTAAATATCTGTACAGCTTTTACATATATTTTTAACTTTCTGAAAGTTAATTATAAAATCAATGTAGATCACAATTAATTTATAGTATTTTCAAAATATTAAATTTATTTATTTGGTTTTATTATTTTAACTATATTTAACTTTATATTATACTAGATATGGACCCGTGCATTGCACGGGTTTTATTTGATATTTTAATTTCAAAAACATATAAAAGAATGAAAATATTTTTTTTACATTAGTTCTTGGGTTTTATGTATTTATTCGTGACATTTTAATAACAGTAACGTGTTTATAAATTTTGATTTATATTTCTGTTTCAATATTCATGGTGTTTGCAATAGTATATTGATATTTTTATTTTAATAAATCCTTTATTTTTAATTATTTTTCAAAATAATATTGTTTATAGTTGATTGAAACATATAGAAATGTGAACTCTCTATTTTGTTTATATTGTGTAAAACAAATTAAAAACAATACAATTAAAAATATAATGTTATACAACACCAATCAATATGGTTTATTGATAGTTAGCTTAATATTNAAACATCAAATTTGTTTGTATTAGTATTCATGGTGTGACTTTATAACCTCTATATAATATTTTGTAAAACATTATTGTCGCTATGTTTTTAAAATCTGAAGCTATTTAGTTGTATTGACTCTAGATAGTTTGATGTATAATTGTAAGACTGGACTTGGCAAATAGACTAACTTTTAAGCTTAACCTTAACTTTTGTTGATAGTCATTATATAGCTCTTATAGGAAATTGAAATCCTTTCAGTTTGAAAGGTCTTCTTGCAAACTTCGAGGATCTATAACAGTACACATAAGTATAATAGTCACATTAACTTAGTCACAACAACATAACATATATATAAAACTGGATAAAATAACCATAAATTGTGACTCGATTCTTTGTTTGTTTCGATTTAAACATAAATTTTGAATATCTGTAACTCTACGTAGCAAAGTAAATACTTATATAAAATATCAGTCAAAATAAAGCAAATCATAAATACTAATACTTTTAAGAATGAATATCTGATTTGATACATTTTATGCATATATATAAGTTATATAGATATTATATTTTATATAAATTTTATACTATTTTTATTTGCTAAATTTATTAAGTTGTTTATTAGAATTTTCAAATGTAATAGATTTTTGATTTTTAACAAAATATTATTATTATTTTATCTTATTTTTGGAATTTTTATTTATTTTTAATTTATTTTTACAATTTGAATCGGTTATTCGGTCAAAAAAGATTTTTTGGCTATTCAGAACACCAAATATTTGGGTGGCTACATATCAAATTGGATCGAATACTTAAGTATTATGACAAAATGGATCAATAACTAACGTACGACATCATGACAATTATATTATTTAAAAAATTCGACCTCAATTTTATGTGAAGATCAGAATATCTAGTTATTTTCTCAATATGTGACACCCAAAAGGGATAACATGCGAAGATGTGAAAGAACATGCAGAAAAACTCACCTATATTTTTCTTGTATCTCTTGATAATATATAAAAGAGTTTAATCACATATATTGATCAATATATGAATAATTATAATTTCTTTTGGTTTATGTGATTTTGA
>OVBX01003637.1:5083-16350 GCA_900406325.1 Erucastrum elatum | reverse complement strand
AACAAAGAGCTCAATTTGCAAAACACTCAGAAGTCACAAACCTCTTTGCTTCTTGGCGCGTTTCTTTCTATACAAGAAACCAATAGCAGAGACCAACAGAACAAAAGCCACTACCGAACATGTCACCGCCAAAATCACTACCAAATGGTTATGACCTGATCAACAAACACACGGAAAGACTTAAATAAATCGACCTTGTTAGTGATACGTTTCTAATGCAAACACTCTGTGTCTCAATCCATAATCTAACATTCCATAAATGTTACAATATATATAGTAATATAGACACTAATATTAGTTTAGGTTTATCTGCTTAATTACCACCATTTCCATCTGATGTTGAATTGCCAGAGTTATTGTAAAACTTCTGAGTAGAAAACCTCATGTAACAGCCAGCGTTAAGAGCTCGACCTTCTCCATTACTCAAACAAGAACCGATTTGCTCGGATGCTTTACTCAAACACTCAACACAACCACTACGACTAAGAGGCTCCCAACACTGAGCCAGACCGTGAACCGTCACGTTACTTCTATCCACAAATCCAGCATAGAAACCACCGTTCCTCACTGCCTCCACGCTCATAAATTTCACCAACTCCGCTGCGTTATCCTGAAATAACGTCCGGTTTACTCCCGTTATCTCCTTTTCGGAACAATTAGTTAGGTCTAGCGAGCTTAAGGTTTCGTTGAAGAAGTTGTACTCGTCGTACCTAATCAAGTACAATATTCCCTGAGTTCATAATCAAAGATACATGTTCATAAAAATTGTTTTAAATGCATTTTTGTATTTTCAATGCATTTTATAAATCAACAATGATTATTGTAAATNAATTAACAATGATTATTGTAAACTTTAAAATATTTATTGTATTATTATATTTTTATTGGTCTAAAATTATGAGAAATATATAATCACTAAAAATTGTATATTTATAATTAAAATTTAATACATTTTATTATTGCGCGATGCAAACTCCAAAAGATGAATCATTTTAATAAAGACCTATATAACCAAATACTCAACGTTTCAGAATTTTGGGCTGAGACGAGAATGATACCTGATGTAGCATCCATCAGAGAAGACTCGACCACCACGAGTAATTTGTTGATAGGGCAAGCAACGAGGGACTTTAGCTTTGATCTGAGTAAAACACAAGTCGCAATCTTTCTTGTCAAGATCTTTCATACACTCTCCGAATGCATAGACTGTTAATTTCCCTGTGCCGTTGACCACTTGGCCATAGCCTTTAGCTTNAATGATACCTGATGTAGCATCCATCAGAGAAGACTCGACCACCACGAGTAATTTGTTGATAGGGCAAGCAACGAGGGACTTTGGCTTTGATCTGAGTAAAACACAAGTCGCAATCTTTCTTGTCAAGATCTTTCATACACTCTCCGTATGCATAGACTGTTAATTTCCCTGTGCCGTTGACTACTTGGCCATAGCCTTTAGCTTCAAGTAGTGGAGAGACGGCGTCCATGGCGGCAAGGAAGTTGGTGACGACGAGACTTCTTTCCTGCGGGGTCATTGTTCTGTTGTTACACATCTGAGCCATCGTCTCTCCTCTAGGATCAGAGATAACAGGGTTTAAGAACAAACCAAGAAGGAGGAGAAGAAGGTGTGAGGAAAAGACAGAGAGACTGGTGATAAAAGACGACATCTTGACTTTTGTGTTTAACCTTGTGTGATTGAGCAAGATAACATTTGTTTTGGAGTTTTTGATCCTTTCCTCTGTTTTCTTTTTTTTGTTAATTGTTTCTCTTCAACTATTATGGCATAAGCTATTATGGCAAGATCTTCAACTATAATTGTTTTTCAAAAAATATTACTCTGTATAGTCGTCATCTTGGTTTTAGTCGCCATATGCGTTTNATAACAGGGTTTAAGAACAAACCAAGAAGGAGGAGAAGAAGGTGTGAGGAAAAGACAGAGAGACTGGTGATAAAAGACAACATCTTGACTTTAGTGTTTAACCTTGTGTGATTGAGCAAGATAACACTTGTTTTGGAGTTTTTGATCCTTTCCTCTGTTTTCTTTTTTTTTTTGTTAATTGTTTCTCTTCTACTATTATGGCATAAGCTATTATGGCAAGATCTTCAACTATAATTGTTTTTCAAAAAATATTACTCTGTGTAGTCGTCATCTTGGTTTTAGTCGCCATATGCGTTATTGCAAGGGTCGTCTCAAAGCTAAAGAAACTTCAATCAATCTTTTAGTCTTTTGCCACCTCTATACATCGACCATCTTTTTTTCTTCTCTTTTCATGACTAACCGTCGACGTCCTTTTTCAACCATCGATTTATATAATTTGGCAATGTGACGAATAGTCTCGAGGTTGTTGTTTTCAACTTATTATGATTATTTAGCCATTTTTAAAAAATCATCTTTGACTTATGTTCAAGGTGTGCCCACTAATGGCGCCGTCACCATCTTAAAACACCATATATATATTGTTTTTGGTGAAACGATAATATTTGCTTATTTTATTTTTCTTTCTTTTCCTCAGTATCTCACGTTCACAATACGAAAAGAGAGACTTAGCAAACGCAATAAAGAGACATTCTGTTTGGAAAATTATAACAAACTACACTTTGCAATATTTGTGAGAAGTTCTTTTTTTTTATTCTAGCAGCTTTGGCTCTCCTAAGATATTAGAGTCTGCATGATAACATGAGGACGATAAAAGAAGTTTGTTAGTATGAAAAAAAAAATTCAGCAAGAGTTTCGCATGAATGAGAAGTGACATTAACAAAATCTAAGGACTTCTATCAGTTAAGCATTGACATGTACTCTTTCCATGTGCCAGCGAGCCTTGGTTGTGCATCTAAACCGTGTCAATAAGACAATACTGCTCAATCTTTCTTATGATACATATCAAATCTATTTGTGCTTGGTGACAAACTAAATTTCTTTATTTCTCTTGTGTCCTAATAAAGCTCTCTACGGCTATTTAATTTTGTGTCTCAATAAGTTCTATGAACATTAAATCTATCATATTTACAAAAAAAAAAAGAACATTAAATCTATCAGTGTTTTAATTTGGATGATGATGTTATTGTTTCTAAAAGAAAATGTATAAGAAACTATTGTAATTTGGAGCAGAGCAGCTGGATGGGTGGGTCAGAAGAACCCATATAAACCCAATATAACAAAACTCCAGGCCCAATTTTGAGTATAAGACAAGCGGCGGTCACATATGCATGTATCAGGATGATGTAGCTGTAATAATGTGCATGGTCCTAAACTATAATCACGCCGCTTTGTAAAACACCTTATACACAGAATGACGACTAATCATAGTCGGGTGCCGAATCATATAGTATATACATAGTTACATAAATATTTGACGGTACTTGTGTGAAAGATTATCTAATGGTATCTCAACAGATGAAATGAGATTTTAACCTCGAGGAAGAAAAAGCTGAGCATGGGACGGGCTTTAGACAGCATCATTGGTCTTTCATCAAATTGTTGTATCCTCCTTTTGCTTCAATATTCCTCTTTTTCTTCGCCTTTTCTCATATTCTCTTTCTCTCTCTTCTAGTTAAAGGAAACTAGACTGTATGATTATTTTTTTTTCTTTTTGTGGAAAAATAATTTTTTTTCTTTTTAAAACTAGACTGTTTTAGAACAGTTTACATATGTTTTATTTTAGTTATTTAAATCCGTTCACACTTCACATAGAGTGGTGTACTGGAATTTTTCTTTTTTTGTCGTCGGTGTACTGGAATTTATGATGAGGAATCGGCTTTGTTGAATTATGCCTAGTTTTCCGGAGTATGAAAACGACAAAATATCATGTGACACACATATTTTATTTTGATCAGGGAAGGTTTGAAAAAAAATTTCTTCACCAGTTTAAAATTTCACAAAAAAAAATTGTTATAAAAAATGAATCCTACGTAATACTACGTCAAAACGTTGGTAAGCATAAAAGCAGAACGTGAAGTGGTGAGTTTATAGTCCCGAATTAGTGGTCGATTAATGAAAACATGTGGTGCTTCATTTTTCAATTAGTGGTCGCAATAATTCTCCCCTATGACCACGAGTCATAATTCGGAGATTTACATATAATAATACACAAAGTATAACACTCCTATGAGCCACCAAAGCTATATCCCTTGATGCTTTCCTTTTTGTTGACGGGAATCAAATTCTCCTGCTTTATAGAAGACCTTTACTTTTACATTATTCACTATTTGGATTCATTTTCTTCAACTTTTTATCTTTTCTATTATTGAATATTAACTTTTATTATCACTTTGACCAAAAAAATAAAATAAACTTTGATTATCTTAGAATAATTATTAACATGTTCTAAGTTTTGATCTATTGTCATAATAGGCCACATGTTCAGGTAATGAGTGAATTCTTCATACTTTCTCTGATACATGTATTTTCCGTAAGTGTCTCTACGTACGTATTTAGAAAATTATATATATATATATATATATATGCACGCATGCGTATGGCCCAAACTCGACCACTTAACCAATTCTGGAAATACATAAAATTTGCAATTAATTTTTATTGTGTTACCTATATTTATATGCACACTTATTGTGATGATGATGTTTCAATTTCCCTAAAAACTAACAACCAAATCTGTAAATATATACATATCTTTCCAAAATTAATATGACGTGCTTGTTATGATAAACTATAGTTTGTATATCACAGTAATGCGGATGAGTACTTAGCGATCATGGTAGAACTACTAAATTGCATTGATGGATGAATTACCAAATCCAAGAAATCATGCAAAATATACATTTTACTTACCTAAATAAGTATCAGTTTAACTTTTTAAACTATATATAAATTTGATCAATTTCCTTAATTCCTCCGCTTATAACATTATCCAAATTTGCTGACAAAAAACATTATCCAAATTCAATTTTAATTAACACTGAGTCTGCATGATTCGTTGCATAATGAAAGTGTTTTAATTGTTCTCATCTGTATATGTTCACAATAATTTAATGTTCGTCTCATGTGTCTACGTTGATCTAGTTTTCTCATCATCAGTTGCCGATGTCTAGATATGTAGTTAGTTAAAGATGGGGAAGATATCATTTACTCTCGAGTTAAAAGCTTCTTTTTTGAGCAAGAGTTAGAAACTTCGTTTTTTTGAGCAAGAGTTAAAAGCTTTACGAGTCGGAATTGAACATCCAATAATATACTGTATATGAGAATTATGACACTGAATTTAGCTACTGTTAAGATAATGCATATTGTGCCAAACTGAACTCAATCATGAGCTTACATAAGGTCAACCATATGTTATGTGTATAATCAACTAAAAGCAACAAAAATGTCTACGGTGAAAGACTAAAAGAGACAAAAGAAAAATGTATATGCCGTAGTATTTTCTGAATAGTTTTAAAAATGGGAGGCCGATGATCCATTAATTGAGAATAAATGGCCTAACAAACAATCATCAATGTGTACGTGTCCCTACGAGGACCGCATCCACTTAAATACCTATTGACCCCTTTCCTTAGAATGACCCACATATAGTTATTATCTTAAAATGAAGTATATGTATTGTTATACATTGTAGTTGGATGATAACGAGATGTTATATATTACTATTTATTCGGAGAAAATTGTAATATTGTCGCTGGAATCTTATAATCTTTGGTCACATACATACGATTCAACTATTCAAGTATGCATGCTTGGTTAAATCAATCTCTCGAGTTTGAGAGACAATATGATTATGTTTCAAAGGATAGATACTCTCGAATCTCGACAATTAAATTTCACACCTTGTACTATGCTATTATAATGCTTTTGAATCACTAAACTCGCTTTGTTTTCTGCAAATTCGCTGTTATATGGTATATTCTTCTTCCAGCTTGGAGAGAACATAAACTATAATCATATTTTAGTCTCTGCTTATAAATAGACTACGTACCGTAAACTCAACACTTCTTAATATAAAAAGTCATCTAATATTGTTTGCTTTGAGAATTCATATACATTTTAATACTCCGTAAGTAACTACATTGCGGTGGGATAAAAAATGTTAGATTTGCGATATTTTCTTAATTGCGACATGGAACATAAATGTAAATCTTTCTCAAAGAAAAATGTTAATGTAAACTGTACAGGACTCTACATACATAAGCTGTTTAAGAAACATAAAAAAGATGGGGAGAGAGAGGGTTGCACCAGAAAGCAACAAAGTTTGAAGAAACCCAAATTCAAAGGTACTCAATTTCATCTGAACCCTGGTCCCTTTCGCCAAACTAAAGAATGATTACACCAAATCCAAATTTCCCCTATAAATTACTATTCTCATATAATATAAAGTTTACTTCTCTTCGCTCCTCTCCCTCTCTATCTCTTCTTTTATCCATTACTTGTTAATGTTTCTAGAAATCTGCAAAACCCTTGATAAAATAAACTTCTGATTCTATCACAAACCATGTATTAATATCACCATTATGTACTCACATGCCCAAAACTTTCGCAACACTCAACCCTAATAAATTTTGTTGAATCATTTTTTATTGTTTTCTGTTCTTCTGGGTTTTCTTAGAGAAAGTGATTATGTGTTTAATGTGTTTGTTGGGAGATGTGTCAGAAACATCAAGAAGGCGAACAACAACAATAAGAAACCGTATTAAATGTTGTCTTTTGAATCACTCAAGAAGAAGAAAACAACAGCACAGCAGATGTTTTCATCATCATAGTTGTCCATACCAAGTTTCATTCAAGTCCGTTACGATGATCTCTTCTAGCTTCCTCAAACTGGTTCTATTACTATGTCTTGTCTCTTCTTCCTTCTCCACTGCTTCTCCCTCAAATTCTACTGCTGCCGATCAAACTCTCAGGCCGCAAGAAGAACTCCAGAAGCTGAAACTGATTAGACAAGAACTCCAAAAGATCAACAAGCCTCCCGTCAAAACCATTCAGGTAATTTCTATATCCTCCAATGTTGTCAGCATCATCATTGCATTTAGAAAGATTTCTTTGTTAACTATATTTCCATTTTTTTTTTTTTGTAAACAATTCCTTGCGATTTTACTCTGTTTTCCTACTCTGTTCTTACTCTATTTCTTCTCTCTATGTGTTATGTTTTTGCAGAGCTCAGATGGAGATACAATAGATTGTGTTTTGTCTCATCAGCAACCTGCTTTCGACCATCCTCTCTTACAGGGACAGAGACCAATGGTAGACTATTTCCCCTCTTCTTCTCCATTTTCTTTAGGGCCTTTCCACATTTAAAAACCATAAGCATCACATGAAAGAATTCGACTTTTCTTACTTCAGGACCCGCCTGAACTCCCCAAAGGATACATCAAAGATGAAGAATCATATGAAGACTCTCAGCTGTGGAGTTTATCCGGTGAGTTTTGCCCGGAAGGTACGATTCCGATTAGAAGAACAACGGAACAAGACATGTTAAGAGCAAGTTCTGTTCGGAGATTTGGTCGGAAAATCAGGCGCGTGAGGAGAGATTCCACAAGTAACGGACACGAAGTAAGTACAATTTTATTAATACTATAACTATCAACCAAAAAGTCAGAGCTTTCCTATAAAGAAAAAGCTGTACTTAATGATACCAAAGTTCAGCTTTTACGTAATTCTTTGCACGCACTTGTATCCAAACTCCTAAAAACAATTCGATTTTCAAGAAAATAAAAATGAAGTACATTTTTATAGCATGCGGTGGGATACGTATCCGGGAGGCAATACTACGGAGCAAAAGCTAGTATAAACGTATGGTCGCCACGTGTTAGTAGCCAGCACGAGTTCAGTCTTTCTCAGATTTGGGTTATAGCCGGTTCGTTCACTCACGATCTCAATACCATCGAAGCCGGTTGGCAAGTACGTCATTAACATTATACTGATTAGAATAATGCGATTGCGTTCCGTATAGTTATTTCCTTATGGACTAATGTAGCAATTTGATTACAGATTAGTCCGGAGCTGTACGGAGATACTTACCCAAGATTCTTTACCTATTGGACGGTAAATGCTTCATGACTTTTGTTATACTATGGTAAAATAAATAGTTTGATTGAATTAACATTTGCTAACAATGGTACTGATGATGCTCTCTCAGTCCGATGCTTATCGATCAACGGGTTGCTACAATTTGTTGTGTTCCGGTTTTGTTCAAACTAATCGTAGAATCGCCATAGGAGCTGCAATTTCTCCTAGATCTTCGTATAGAGGTGGACAATTCGATATCAGCTTATTGATTTGGAAGGTGATTCTCTACTCTCTTCCATATTCATTATTTAATTTATAAGATGGCTTTTAATTTGTAAGTTGCTAATCACATAGATAACATACACTTTTGTGAATAATTCATTCCTCGTTTATTTCATTTTTATATATGTTTTCTGTAATTCAATAGCGTTACCAATCATATCTAAACAGTTAAGAAAAGAATTCAAAGCACATGGTTCACATCAATGTTTCCTGTGCATCACCACAGCTCATTCAACTTGTACTTTTTAAAAGATATGTCTTCACAAAGTATTAGAGTACTTTAAATTTGTATTGGTCATAATAAATAATACAGTAATATGTAATTATTTATAGGATCCGAAGCACGGTCACTGGTGGCTACAATTCGGATCGGGTACATTAGTAGGTTACTGGCCAGCGTTTCTATTCACGCATCTAAAGCAACATGGGAGCATGGTCCAGTTCGGAGGCGAGATTGTGAACAACCGACCTGGTGGTTCACACACTTCGACTCAAATGGGCAGCGGCCATTTCGCCGGTGAAGGTTTTGGTAAAGCATCTTATTTCCGGAATCTCCAAGTGGTTGATTGGGACAATACTCTTCTTCCCGTTTCGAATCTAAAGATTCTCGCTGACCATCCAAATTGTTACGATATAAGAGGTGGGACGAATCGTGTATGGGGTAACTATTTCTATTATGGAGGTCCAGGAAAAAACCCTAGATGTCCATGAAGAATTAAGAAACGCACGTTACTATTATTCTTTACATGTAGTGGCTTAATGATTTTTGGGATTGGAAAGGAATTTACTAGTATCTTTGCGGCTAGGTGTTTTGCAAATATCATGTGGATCATGAATTTATCACCAATGAGGGCACTTTGTTTTTGTTTTTTCTTCACAAATGGTACGTATAAAGTCGGGCAGTGTTATACATTTTTTGTTTGTTTTATTTTTAGGAAATTGTGATTTACGGATTTTTGTAATGTGTAAATGTAGACCATTCATAAGACCGAATGTTGTATTGTTATGTCATATACTCGTGTCAAATTAAGTTTCTTCTCAACTTTAATTTTTTTAAAAAAAATCTACAATGGTGAGATTCGTCATTGGTGGACCAGAAGGAAGTTATGTGGAAACAGTATGAATTAGTTGTAGCAGAGACCGAATCATTAACTGGGGATGGTTATAAATATTGATTCTGACGACTAGATTCAACATTCATGTCACAACTATGAACTGTCCTTTTTTAATAAATACTAATATAATGAAGACTTAATATGCAAGATGAAAATTAGAGGTGGAGATGTATTTACGTGGTACCATAAACTAAAATGCAGATTTTAACGGTCTTCATTAGATGCATTCAGATGCTATTTAAAGGAAACTTATTTACAGTTTGGCTAGGGATCAAGCTCCGGCGCAGACTCACGATCGTATCTTCTCCATGCACATTTAAATCAATTTGAAATATATAGTACAAATAAGTTTCACTCGGTTTAAAAACCCTCTGAAACCTAAATAATCAAAGCACTATTCTTTTTTTTATAACATCTTAACTTTATTGATATCAAATCAATGTAACAGATTACATGAAACATAAATTACATCAAATATGTTATTAAAATGAATTTTTAATAGAGTCAGCAGTAACACGATGCTTCCTAACACATTCGTAGGATAGACTGATTCGCTAGCTTTCTTCCACTTCGTTCTTGGTCTTATAAGATCTTTCTTGTGTCTCTCAATCTNTGTTATTAAAATGAATTTTTAATAGAGTCAGCAGTAACACGATGCTTCCTAACACATTCGTATGATAGACTGATTCGCTAGCTTTCTTCCACTTCGTTCTTGGTCTTATAAGATCTTTCTTGTGTCTCTCAATCTTTTTTTGTGAGTAAATACCAATCAAAGCACTATTCATAGAGTAAAAGAGTGTTGAACAGATTAGTTACCCACTTACAGCTGTTATTAAAATTTGTTAACGACTGAGGAAATATGGGCCTTTACTAGGCCTAATAGACGTAGCTGAAAATGGACTGGGCTTGTTAGATACAAAAAAATACGGCCTTGACCAATTGGGGCAACACAAAGTTTTTTTTTTGGTAGATTGGGGCAACACAAAGTTTACGATATAAGAAATAGACATTGGTCGTTTAATGAATATTGTCTAGTTATCGACTAATTCTTTACATAAGCGATGACCGGAACTCAGGACTTATCCTAAAAAAACGCGGGACTAATCCATATGAAAGAACGTGGGTATATGATTTGAATCTGTTTGTGTTTGATTAACGACGACAAGTAACAAGAACAGCGGCGAGTGAAGTGGAAGCACGAAGCATGCAAACCGACTAATCATGTTCTTGTCCTTTTTCTCAACGTTCTAACTATGTTAGCCCGCCATTTCGCCAACACTTGCAGAGAATATATTACTTACAAATAGAATTTTATGAAACATTTTTAAGGAGACATATAAGGAAGGTGAAACTACAATTGTCCGAGAGTGGACAATTTAAAATTTTCAAGTCAAAGCTAAATGGAAGGCACATTAATCATATCGAACCTTTCCACGTGCTAACACGATCCTTCAAAAAAGCATACCTTAAATTAACTTAAATCAACTTGGTAAATTTTAAATTCTTTTATCCGCGACATCTTTAAAATGGTAGGTTTATCATAGTCTAGTCGATAAAACGCATTGACAAGCCAAGGTCGCTTTAGTGTTTTGACACCATAGTCTATTTAGACTCTAATGATAACAACGGTTCGAACAGTGCATATTGCAGTACAGTTTAACTGCATTTGTTTAAGCGAAAAATAAGGAGGCACTATAATGATAACAATGGTTTGAAAGATTGAATATTGCGACGGAACGTTGTAGCCCAATGGTTAGGATGGGTCCCCGCCTGCACCCTGGTAGGGGGTTCGATCCACGCCGGAGGGAACTGCCGTGCAACGCTTTCTGTCATAACGCTGGTACTGGGCCTTCGGGCTCAGGGAAAGCCCTCCCGGGTGAAGCTGGCCGGCGGCCTGACCGGGCCCAGGGATTGACCCG
>OVBX01003636.1:0-16350 GCA_900406325.1 Erucastrum elatum | reverse complement strand
CGTCAGGTCCCTCAAAGGGAAGGACATTTGGGTCATTATCAGACACTCGGCGAGCAGGTTCGTAGCGAAACCTAGCTCGGTCGTTTTCCCAGCTAGCTGGTGAGATAGGTCGCTCATTGGTTCTTAGGTTCCGAGCGAGGTTAGTGCGGAGAGATGCAGGATCAGCATCCGTCCTTTGATATTCGTCCGTACTTGGGGTTGAAACCCTAGCTTGAAACACAGAAGCTGATGTTCTGCCCCCGGACGGTATGTTGGTTCCTGCCCCAGACCCGGAAGGAGGTGGCGGCGAAGGCAAACGGGTGCTACTGCCGGCGGTTCGATCAGGCATGGAGCTAGTTGTTGCTACTTTGCTTCCCATGGTGCTGGTGATAGGTGGGATAAACGCAGGAGCTGTCCTAGCGCGAGGCGTTTGGAAAGCAGGTTCCTGTCCTTCTGCACCAGGGCTATCGGGGGAAAAGTCCAAACGCTCTCGAGGGATGGAGGGGTCAGTTAATCGTTCTCGGAAGGTGACCCCTGTTCCCTGGTGAACAGACGGTTGGGTTGCTGTAGACTGAGAGCTAGTTATCTCTTCGAACCGTTGCTGCCGTTCGGCTAGCTGTTGCATCGTTCGCTCGGTTTCCTGAGCTTTGTCTACTAATTGGATCATCATCTGACGGATCTCAGAAAGCTGAGCTTCCGTTTGATTCGGAGCAGATTGATGCAATGGGTTATTGAGGGCTGAAGACCCGGAATTGGTCCCACTGGAAGCTCTCGGGTTATTTGCCCCTAGAGCAGTGCGGCTCGGTGAGCTATTGCTCTGGTTCGTTTTTTCAGGGTTAGATGGGTTCGTTCCATTGAGTGGATTCATCCTTAAGCTTTAGAGAAAGGGATTCGATTATTTGTCCCCACAGTCGGTGCCAATTGTGAGAGACAAGATTTCACTTCTTAGATTCGGGTTAGGTTGAGAGAGATGATGAATGAGAATCGTGGTCTGAATCCCGTAAATAAACTTTAAGAATGAATTTGATTTTATTGATAAACTGAAAAGTAATGAATACAAGGAAATGTATCGTGAGTTGATTACAAAGGAAATACGTAATGCTTTCAGTCTTATACAAAAGTTGGTCTTGAAAAAAGAGATTCCCTTGTCTTCGATCTTCTCCGTCTTTAAATAGTCTAGGTTTCGTCGATTGCTCCTCAACTGATCTCCGTGATATCCGGCTTTAGTTATGCGACTTGTTCCAGCTTCCTCTTGACCGAGTCTCTCGAGGTGTTAGCTTCCTTTTTGTCATGACCTCCGCATGGCCCATTCGTTAGCTATCGCTTATCGGTACCTAGCCCAAGGGTCATATTCGGGTCCAACTGTCATCACGACAATCGACTGCGATTGGAAATAAGGTCGCAGCTTCCTGGCAGCTGTTACGACAGCTAGGGCTAGTTTTTCCATGGTAGGGTACCTCGTGTCGGCGTCTATTAGGCTTTTACTAGTGTAATACACGGATCTTTGTTCGTTTTGTTCTTCTCGTACTAGCACCCCAGTGACTGCAGCTGCCGATACGGCGAGGTACAGATATAATGGTTCACCGACTACAGGTTTGGATAGTATCAGAGGTTCCGAGAGGTAAGCTTTTAGTTGTTTGAAGGCTTCTTTGCACTTCTCGTCCCACAAGAACTTCTTGTTATTTTTCAGAAGTTTATAAAATGGGAGGCACTTATCAGTGGATCTGGATATGAATCGATTTAGTGCCTCTCTGGTCGTTTTAGGTGACAGCATTTCTAGGAATGTCGCTATCTGTTTCAGGTTGGCTTCGATGCCTCTTTCAGTCACGAGGTAACCAAGAAACTCGCCGGAGGGTACTCCGAAGGTGAATTTAGCTGGATTGAGCTTCATGTCGTACTTGTTGAGGATGTCGAAGCATTCCCTTAGGTGGGAGATGTGGTCCTCTCAGATTGAAGACTTGACTAACATGTCATCAATGTAGACTTCCATGGTTTTTCCAAGTTGTCCAGCGAACATTTTGTTTACTAACCTCTGATAGGTAGCTCCTGCATTTTTTAAACCAAATGGCATGACCTTCTAACAATAGGTTCCACGCTCGGTTATGAATGCGGTCTTTTCTTGATCTTCAGGATCCATCATGATCTGGTTATATCCTGAAAAGGCGTCCATAAAGGACATGAGCTGGTGGCCAGCTGTTGCTTCGACCAGACGGTCGATGTGAGGTAGCGGGAATTTGTCCTAAGGACAGGCCTTATTTAGGTCGATGAAATCTACGCAGATTCTCCATTTCCCATTTTTCTTTTTTACAACCACTAGATTAGCTAGCCAATCGGGGTATTGCACTTCTCGGATGGACCCAGCTTTTGTTAGTCGATCGACCTCGTCATTGACAGCTTGGGCCTTTTCTAAACCTAGCTTACGACGCTTTCGTTTGATCGGTTTGAAAGTAGGGTCTACATTAAGCTTATGGGTGGTGACATTTGTGTCTATGCCTTTCATATCGCTGGTGGTCCATGCGAAGGTTTTGATGTTGCTTTTTAGGAATTTGATGAGCTCCTTCTTGGTTTCAGGAGGTAACTCAGATCTGATACTTACTTGTATTTCAGGATTCGAGTCGTCAATGTTAACTTTTTCGGTGAGGTTCTTTGGGGGACCTCGGATATTTTGTTGCATTTCACGAGTCTCCTGGATCTGTAATTGCTATTGGGGGGATTATTTTATAATCTCGAATCCTCCTAGATAACATATCCTTGAGATCTTTTGTCTACCATGCACGGTAGCTATTCCATCAGATGTCGGGAATTTTACGCATTGGTGATAAGTTGAAGCTACTGCTTTCATCTTGTGGATCCAAGGCCTTCCAAGGATTGCATGGAACGGGGAAGGTTTATTGACGACTATGAAATTTGTCATCTTCATGACTCCGCCAGCTATAATTGGGAGTTTAATCGTTCCCAATGAGGTAGCTGTTTCCCCAGAGAAACCTACGAGGTTGGATTTCTGGTCCACAATTTCGTAGTCGTCAATTTCCATCCCTTTCAGTGCGTTGTAGAAAATGAGATCGACGGAGCTTCCAGTGTCGATCATGAGCTTAGGTACCTCTTACCCTGCTATATTTAAAGTTACAACGAGTGCGTCGTCGTGAGGTCTGTCGAGATTTGATGTCTCTCTTTCCCAAAAAGAGATTTTAGTGTTAGACTCGGGTTTGGTCGGTTTGGGCTGAGTGTTTGACACAGCTTTCCGTACGTGACTTTTGATAGAGTTAACGGAGTCTTGACACACGTCGGACCCTCTGAGGATGTAATCGACCCTTGAGCTAGGGCTCGACTGGGGAGGTGGTTTACTCAAGAGGGCCTCGATTTGTAGACTTTTTCCTTGTGGAAATTTTCCAAGGATCATATCAACTCTCTTTTTGGAAGCTGGGGGTGGTGAGTATGTTTCTTTTTTAGGTGATTTTTCGCGTTTCGGAGAGCTATCTCTGGGACCTCTCTTCTGATAAGGCTGTGGCTTTTTGAGGTCCACGTCTTTTATTTCTCTGGCCGCGAATTTAGCAGCCAGTTGTCGTTGGAGGTCCCAACATTCTTCGGTTGAATGTCCTTTCCGATCGTGGTAAGAGCAATGTTTGCTCTCATCGTAGCCTTTGGACCAGGGGGCTTTAGCTGTCGCGGCGACAGATTTTTCTTCCTTGTCTTCCTCGACTACGTAAGAATGCTCCCCCTGAGTCTGATTGTTTCGGGAGTTCCCCCTTTTATGAGGTCCCTTCCCGTCGGAGGCTTCACCTTTTGGATTATTCTGAGGCTTTCTGTGGAGCTTATCCAATGCCGCTTTTTCCTCTTCCAAGGTGATGTATCTTGAGGCCTTATGGAGAGCGTCGTCGATAGTCGGAGGAGGATTTAGCGTCAACTCCGAGAAGAACCCTGATTTATACCAGAGACCTCTTCTAAGGGCCTCGATAGCTACCTGATCGTTGGGGTTCGAGAGTTTAGTTCTCACTGCCCTGAATTTCTCGATGTAGACTCACAAAGAGTCTCCCAATCCTTGTCTAATCTTCCAGAGGTCAGCCTCAGATGCTTGCTTTAGGATGTGGGTTGAATATTGCTTCATAAAGGCATTGGATAACTGATCGAAGCTGTCTATAGAGTTTAGCTCGAGGCCAGAGAACCATTCCAGAGCTGTTCCGACCAGGTTTTCAGCGAATGTTCTGTAATATCCTGCATCGTATTCTTCCTTTGTGAAGTGAGCTTTAACGATGGCTAATCGGAAGGCTCTTAAATAGGCCTTTGGGTCTGCGTTCCCGTCGTATTTAGGGATCTTAATTTTTCGGGTATCTCTTATATAAGAGTTGGCAATTCTATCGGTGAACGGAGTTCCACGACTCTCCTCGATTAAGCTCTCGATTTTGGGAGCTGAGCTCGTTACCTTATGAACTTGAGCACCCAATTTCTAGAGAGCTGAGTGGGTTCGCTCCATGTATCTGCGAATGGCATCGGGTCCCTCAAAGGGAAGGACATTTGGGTCATTGTCAGATACTCAACAAGCAGGTTCCTGGTGAACCCGAGCTCGGTCGTTTTCCCAGCTAGCTGGCGGGATAGGTCGCTCATTGGTCCTCAGGTTCTGGGCGAGGTTAGTGTGGAGCTGCAGGATCAGCATCCATCCTTTGATATTCGTCCGTAATTGGGGTTGAAACCCTGGCTTGAAACACCGAAGCTGATGTTCTGCCCCCGGACGGTATGCTGGTTCCTGCTCCAGACCTAGAAAGAGGTGGCGGCGGAGGAAAACGGGTGCTACCGCTGGCGGTTTGATCAGGCATGGAGCTGGTTGTTGCTACGTTGCTTCCCATGTACTGGTGATAGGTGGGATAAACACATGAGCTGTCCTAGCGCGAGGCGTTTGGAAAGCAGGTCCCGATCCTCTGCACCAGTGCTATCAGGGGAAAAATCCAGACGTTCTCGGGGAAAGGAGGGGTCGGTTAACCGTTCTCGGAAGGTGACCCCTGTTCTCTGGTTATCAGATGGTTGGGTTGTTGTAGATTGAGATCTGGTTATCTCTTCAAATCGTTGCTGCTGTTCGGCTAGCTGTTGCATCGTTCGCTCGGTTTCCTGAGCTTTATCCACCAACTGGATCATCATTTGTAGGATCTCGGAAAGGTGAGCTTCCGTTTGATTCGGAGCGGATTGATGCAACGGATTATTGAGAGCTGAAGGCCCGGAATTAGTCCCACTAGGAGCTCTGGGTTAGTTGCCCCCGGAGCAGTGCAGCTCGGTGAGCTATTGCTCTGGTTCGATTGATCGGAGCTAGATGGGTTCGTTCCATCGAGTGGATTCATCCTTAAGCTTTTGAGTAAGGGATTCTATTAATTGTCCCCACAGACGGCGCCAATTGTGAGAGACTAGATTTCACCTTTAGATTTTAGGTTAGGTCAAAGAAGGTACAAGGAGAATCGTGGGCTGAATCCCGTAAAGAACTTTAAGAATGAATATATACTTTTTAATGATGATTTAAGAGATGAAGAATACAAGAAATGTATCGTGAGATGATTACAAAAGAAATGTGTAATGCTTTTTATCTTATACAAAAATAGGTATCGAAAAGATGATACCCTTCTCTTCAGTCTTCTCCGTCTTTAAATAGTCTAGGTTTCGTCGATTTCTCCTCAACTGATCTTCGTGATATCCAGCTTTAGTTGTGGGACTTGTACTAGCCTCCTCTTGACCGAGTCCCTTGAGGTGTTAGCTTCATTTCTGTCGTGACCTCCGCTATGATTACTTCTAGGTTCAGCCTTCGGCTCAACTTCTAGCTCCCTTTGTTACGATGGGCTTACCACGGCCCACTCGTTAGCTCTCGCTTATCGGTACCTAGCCCAAGGGTCATATTCGGGTCCAACACAACCCTCCACAATAATATGGAAGTTTTCCAAATCATGGGGAAACAAATATATTCACGAATATTATGAAGTCCGCCCTAGATTAGCCGACATACATCAACTATAAAAGGGGAGCCCAAACCCTAGAACAAGGGATCGACATTCAGAGGCTTAGAGACTAGAGAGTTAGGCGATAGAACTAGGGTTTATACACCTCATACGTTGTAATCCCACACATACCCAATAATACATGTCTCTTTGCCTCGATTTCTTCTCTAAACATACATAAACTCGTACCTTTTCATTAGTCTTCTTGTGTTCCGTAGTAGTTAAACGACCCTACACAAAAATACCATAACAGTTTGGCGCTGAAAGGAGGGGAGTAAGTCAACTACGTGACGATGACACAGGAAGACGACCGAGCCGAACCAACCCCGAAGGAGCAACAGCTCTACAGCCGGCTTGAAGTACTTCAAAGCCAAATCACCGACCTCCACAAGGCTCGGGAGGCAACACCTGCAGGACTAGAACTCGTCCAAGAAGTTCAAAACCTAAAAGACCAAGTTGGAGAACACTCCAAGCAACTTCAACAGAGCGTCGAGAAGCTAGACGCCATGGAAGCCGAGAACCGGGTTCTCCGACGAGAAAACAAATCCTTCAGAACGATTGGAAATAAGCGGAAGCGGTTCAGAACCAGAGTTCGACCCATGACTTCACTCAACTCCCTATGCGACGACGAGGAGACACCTCAGCAGCCCAACGACGGATCCGACAACCAAGAAGCTGCTCGAGACGCAACCCGGGAAGAGGAGAATGACGATTCCGACACGGACGATGAGGAATACTCACCCGATAACCCCGAGATCTCGGATCCAGATCTAGCTGCCTATCTGGAGAAGGTGGTCTCCCAGAGATTCGGCACCATCAAATCTATGGTGGAAAGACTCCCCGGAGTAGCTCCCCCTATCCGGAGAAGCGACCCTAGGTCTTACTCCGACACACCTTTCATGAAACAGATTGCTTCAGTCGAGATGCCTCGCAAGTTCTGTTTCCCAAGCATCAAGATGTACGAAGGGACTGGGGATACCGATAACCATATCGCCCAGTACAAACAGCGCATGATAGCCGTAGCTATCCCCAAGGAAGCAAGGGAAGCCACCATGTGGAACAATTCGCCAGCAGTCGCCATCTGGAGAAGAGATCAGATGACCTCTACGAGGTCCAACAATACATGAATGAGTCCTTGCGTTCCTATATAGCTCGCTTCAACCAGGAGAAGGTCTCCATTCCCGAGTGCAACGCCGATACAGCCGTCTCAGCTTTCAAGAAGGGTCTACTTCCGGAAGGAGAACTCTATAAGGAGCTAACAAAGTATAGGTGTGGAGATATGGCGGATGTGTTGTCCCGCGCCCGGGCTCAAGTGAGATGAGAAGAAGACGTCGTGAGCAGGGCCAAGGTCTCTTCCAAATACAATCAGAAGTCTTCCAGACCCCAAAGGACGAACGCGACGAGGCCATCCGCCCTCGACCCTCTAGAGAATCCACCAATCCGAGCAGGGGCAGGTACCAGAACCGTCCTCTACCCCGATCCAAGGGAATGATGGTCTCTACTTGGCCCAGTATCTATCATCTCGCGATATCCAAACCGGAGCTCATCGGAGTCTTGAGACAAATGGGCCCACATGTTAAATGGCCTCCCAAAATGAGGTCCCCAGATGCCAATCGGGACACCAAAAGGTGGTGTGGGTTCCTCAACGATCACGGTCACACCACTGAAGACTGTATAGCCCTGAGGATAGAAGTCGCCGAGCTTCTTAAGAAGGGTTATCTAAGGGAATTCCTCTTGGATAAAGCAAGGAACCTCCTAAACAAGGAAGGTCCCGCTCTTCCCAACGACGATGTTCCTGCATTACCCCCGCAGCAAGATCGAGTGATTCATGTCATTTCAGGAGGGTCAGAAGTAAGCGGGATCAGCAGCGCCGCAGCCAAAAGAAGTACCCATAATGCTAGAAACTGTCAAGAGGCCGAGGTTCCCAAACGCCCACTCCTGGGAACGGACGAGATTAGCTTCACCGCGAAGGAGCAGGAACGGGTCCTAGCTCCTCACCACGACGCCCTCGTCATCTCACTGGTCATAGCCAATTGCTTGGTCAAGCGGATACTGGTGGACAACAGAAGCTCCAGCAACATCATCTTTCATTCAGCTTACATGGACCTAGGGCTGGACCCTAAGACACTAACCAGGAAAGCGACCCCACTCGTGGGATTCAGCGGAGAGGTGAAGCAAACCGAAGGAGAGATTCTTCTCCCGGTCTACGCTGAAGGGATAAATCAAACCACTAAGTTTCTGATCGTCGATTGTCCGTCATCCTACAACGCGATACTAGGAAGACCCTAGATCCACGACATGGGAGCCGTACCATCGACCCTCCATCAATTGGTAAAGTTCCCTACTCCCTGGGGCATAAAGGTCATCAAAGGAGACCAGGAAAACTCTAGGTCTTGCTACCAAACTACCCTGAAAGGAAAGACCCAGGCCTTATAGCAATTACAGAAGCAACCTCTAGTTCCTCACGCAGAAGAACCAGAGGTTGAAGGCATGGATGAGGTCCCCTTGGTGGAAGGGAACTCAGAACGAAACCTCTAAATAGGCTCCAAACTTCCGAAAGACCTTAGACGAAGACTGATCGACTTCCTGAGGTCTAACTTCGATTGCTTTGCGTGGTCCCATGAGGACATGCCCGGGATCGACCCCGATACCATCATGCATCAGCTTCAAGTGGATCCGAAGCATCTCCCAGTCAGACAGAAAAGGAGGAAGTTCGCCCCTAAAAGGGAGAAAATCATTAACGAGGAAGTAAAGAACCTGCTCGACGCAAGGTTCATAAGAGAGGTACAATATCTCGACTGGCTTGCTAATGTGGTAGTTGTAAGGAAGAAAAATGGAAAGTGGAGAGTTTGCATCGATTTGACGGACCTCAACAAGTCCTGTCCGAAAGATCTCTTCCCTTTGCCTCACATAGACAAGCTGGTTGATGCTACTGCCGGACATCAATTAATGAGCTTCATGGATGCCTTCTCCGGATACAACCAAATCCTAATGCATCCTGATGACCAGGAAAAGACATCCTTCATGACCTCCAGGAGTATCTATTGCTACAAGGTCATGCCTTTCGGGTTAACGAACGCCGAATCCACCTATCAGAGGCTGGTCAACATGATGTTCGCCGATCAGATAGGCCAGACCATGGAAGTCTACATCGACGACATGCTGGTGAAGTCCCTAGACTCCGAAGACCACATCTCGCACCTTCAACAGGCGTTCGCCACCCTAAGAAGGTACAATATGAAGCTCAACCCTTCCAAATGCTCGTTCGGAGTAAGCTCCGGGAAATTCTTGGGGTATATAGTCATTCACAGGGGCATAGAAGCGAACCCGGAGCAGATAAGGGCCATCCAGGCGATACCTTCCCCTCGAAACGTCAAGGGGGTTCAAAAACTGACAGGAAGAATGGCAGCCCTCAGCAGATTCATCTCCAGGCTCTCCGACAAATCTCACGCCTTTTTTGAAACATTAAAGAATCCTAAGGACTTCAAATGGACAGAGAAGTGCGAGACTGCATTATCTGACCTCAAGGCCTATCTCACTACTCCACCACTCCCATCCAAACCTTTGGAAGAAGAGGTCTTGTTACTCTACATCGCCGTATCCGAGCACGCGGTTAGTGCGGTCCTCGTAAGAGAAGAAGGGAGGAAACAGCACCCTATATACTACGTTAGCAAGTCTATGCTAGACGCAGAGACTCGCTACAGCCAACTAGAGAAGCTAGCCATCGCCCTAGTCGTAGCAGCTCGGAATTTACGCCCCTACTTCCAGGCTCATCAAGTCGTGGTAGTCACTTTGTTCCCTATCAAAGCGGTCCTTCATAAACCCGAGGTATCAGGACGATTGGCAAAATGGGCCATAGAACTGGGGGAATATGATGCGGTCTTCCGCCCAGCTACCACCATCAAATCCCAAGTTCTTGCCGACTTCGTGACTGAATTCTCTCCCTCCATGCTTCCAGACCTGGATCTAGAAACTATGCTCCGGGGAAAGGAGGCGGAGAAAAGCCAATGGACCTTACATGTTGACGGTTCCAGCAACGTGAGAGGGGCAAGAGTAGGATTGGTCCTAACTTCCCCCACAGGAGAGTCAGCCTCGAGAGCCGTACGTTGCAACTTCTAAGCAACCAACAACGAAGCTGAATACGAAGCCTTGATAGCAGGTCTGGCGTTAGCTAGAGAAATGGGAGTGGAGGACATCCAAGTCTTCAGCGACTCACAGCTCATCATCAGCCAAGTCCAAGGAGACTACCAAGCCAAGGACCCGAGCATGATCAGATACCTATCGGTAGCCAAACGTCTGCTTGACCAATTCGAAAACTGCAAACTTACTCAGATCCCTAGGGAACAAAACTCCCAAGCCGATGCTCTAGCAAACCTAGGTTCCGCCTTAGAAACTGAGGAGCACATGAGTATTCCCTTGCTGGTCCTACAATGGCCAGCAACCGAGAAAGAGGCAGACCCAGAGGAAGTAGCAGTAGTAGACGAAGGGGAAACCTGGATGACTCCCATTATCAACTACCTTAGGAACGACGTCTTACCCAAAAATCGAGACGACAGCCGCAAGATCAAGAGACAATCAGCCAGATACTGCATCTCAGATGGAAAGCTGTACAGGAGATCCTTCTCAGGACCCTACCTTTGATGTCTAACCCCTAGGGAAGACGCACGAATACTAGAAGAGCTCCATGAATGGGAATGTGGTTCCCATTCCAGTGGACGAAGTCTGGTACTCAGAGCGAGGAGGGCCGGCTACTACTGGCTAACCATGGCAAATGACTCCCTCAAACATGCTAAAACCTGCAGCCAATGCCAGAAACACGCTCCAATCTCCAACTTACCACCAGAGAACCTCAAATCCATAAGCTCCCCTTGGCCTTTTCGCAAATTGGGCATGGACATCGTGGGGAAATTCCTTATGGCGCCCGGGCAAAAGGTCTTTCTCCTAGTAATGACCGACTATTTTACGAAATGGGTAGAAGCTAAAGCCTTGGCGAAAATCACTGATCTCCAGATCAGAAAATTCATCTGGACGAACATAATCACCCGCTTCGGAGAACCTCAGGAGATTGTTACCGATAATGGACCCCAATTTACCAGCAACGACTTCCAGGACTTCTGCAAAGAATGAGACATCAAACTCTCATATTCAGCACCACGACATTCCCAATCGAACGGACAGGCAGAATCAACCAACAAAACGGTGGTAAACATGCTCAAGAAGCGCTTGGAGAAGGCTCATGGGCGATCGGCAGAGGAGTTACACGGAGTTCTCTGGGCCTATCGGACAACTCCGAAGACGGCTACTTAAGAAACCCCTTTCTCACTCGTCTACGGCACCGAATCAACGATACCCGCCGAGGTGCACTTTAAGACCACAATCTCCAACATCATAACTCCATAAGAGAATGACAAGTATGTACCTAAGTCTAGACCTACTAGACGAAAAAAAAGAAGCAGCCCGCCTTAGGAACGCATCGTACCAAATAAAAGTAGCCAAGAATTACAAAAAGAAGGTGAGATCCAGAACCTTCCAAGAAGGAGACTGGGTCCTAAGGCGAGTCTGCAACCAAACAAGGGACAAATCAGCCGGAAAACTCGCCCCCGGATGGGAGGGGCCCTATCAGGTAATAGGGGTGCAAGGGGTAGGAGCCAACAAACTGCAAGACAGTAAAGGCATGGTCCAACCCAACTGTTGGAACGCCTTGCACCTCAAATTCTACCATTTCTAAAAAGCAAGATCTTCGGATTAAGCTTTATATATACTTATATACTATATATTTAAGTATTTTGGTTTTCCTACTCCTATGTATAATGAGAACGTCTTCGGACTAGCCTTATAAAATACATTTGGTTTCGGCTAAAAGGAGTTAAGAGAATACCAATATACTTAAAGGGGCATACTAGCTGGATCGGGACCTTAGGGACCTCAGATCTTAGTTAGCCCCCTAGCTGGTGAGGCTACTCACCGTAGGTGCAGACAGATATGGAAGGGGTCTGATCAGCTCTGTACCGATGTTTGCACAACAGGGCCCCGCGTAAAGGCCTATAGCCAAGAGTTATGCGGGGACCACATACTAAATGCTACCCAAACCCTCGTTAAAAACGCTATGAGCTAAACACATGCATGGGGTGATATCAGTCAAATTACCCAAAGGAGTGAATTACTCTCATCAAAAGAGGTCCAATTATAGTACTTAGGGATCAAATCCACAAAGAGCTATGGAACCTAATAGATCTAATAGTTATATGATTAAGCTAGGCTAATAGGTTTAGTGCAGTAAATAAATATTAATAAGCAGTAANCAAGGAGTTGCTTGATGGAAGGATGGTTGTTAGATCTAGGGTTTCTATTCAGGTAATCAGGATTATAATGCTATAGGTGCCTTAACAAGTTCCATGCATAATATTAAAGAGCTTCAACTCTTAGAGTTGTCTAGTAGCACTCACTATAAGACTCGTCTATTGATCTGATGCCGACAATATCGATCGATGTTTTGACAGCTTGTATCGATCGATATGTTTGATGTCGATCGATTACTCTATAGGAGTATCGATCGATATAGCTCAGATCGATTTGAATATGTGCCCACCAAGATTATAGACCGGCTCTCCCTTATCCCTATAGGATCTTAGCTCGTACAGGATGATATCAGGATGATAATTAATGAATTAAACAATTCCAGTTCATGGATCTAGTTAATGACTCTAGAAACAAGCTTTAAGAACATCCTAACAATGAATATCAAAACTTAGCAATTTATAGTTGGGGCTAATCCCACAACCTATTTGAACCCTAAATCCAACAGGTGGATCTATTCAGACATGAAGATTGTCACAGAAATCATAAATGAATAGATGAAGNAAAACCAAAACCAATGGAGTTCCAAGAGGACTCTGATAGGAGTTCCTCCCTTCTCTCCTAACAAAGAGAATAATAATCAAAGAAAGCTTAGATAGGTCTAGCCGTCAACAATGGCTTATAAATATGATACAATAGGGTTTCTCGTCGTCCAAGGGTATTTTGGTAATTTGGGTTGCTTTAGGGCTTCTGGCGGTCATGAAATATAGTTAGTCCACGTCCTGACATTCATATCGATCGATATGGGACATTTCCCATCGATCGATATACATTCATCTTCTCGACAGCCTTCTCTCGCGAGGCACATTGACTACTCTTCAGTAAAACATGCATAACTTCTGATCTAACCGATGTCTCAAACCTGTGGCATTGGAAAGCTAACTCAAAGATCTATCTCTAGTCAAAAGTTCAGCTCGATCGCACCGTGGGAAGCTCTCCATCCATATCTAAACATCTGACGCGTATGCGCAGTTCTGCACTTAAAAGCTCCAAAAGACACCAAAAACTCCATATTTCTCTAGAACGTACCTGAACCTGTAAATACTCTAAATATACCCTATTTTTTTAGTAAATATATGTAAAACCGCTTATATACCATGGGTAAAAGTGGGTTAAAATCATGGTATATCAACTTCCAACCAATTAAGGTTATGAAATGTTTTCAAATTCATGATTTTTTTCCTTTTCTTTTATACTGAGTGTCGCTTAGTTTAATTGACTAAGGATTTCATTAGGAAATTGTAAGATTTCTAAATTCTGCACACTAATAGAAAGTGAGAAAAAATGAGTTTATTTTTTTCTTTCACAAACAAGTCATCACCAAAATAGAGTTTATCTGGCTCAGTTGGCAACATCAACTTGGATAAGAGCAATTATGTTTGTAGTCACTGATCCAAAAGAAAATACAAAGTTAGTGAAACTGACAATAATGATTATTTATTAATTACGGAGGCGAGTAGCAAAAGTTAATGAAGTACCTTTTCATTTGCCCAAAATTGATAAGTGTCGTTTCACTGAAGTCTACAACCAAACAAGTTGTTTCACTTGTTTCTCGGCATTGTCTCTAGTTTGCCCAAACCAATAAAACTCAATTCTCATAATTTCTCCCTTTTGAAGAATGTGGAATTGCGTCTTTCTCAGTACCCTGTGATTTCACAATCCACATCTATAGAGACAACCATGGAAGAGCGCAATGCTAGGCATGGTGATTTTTTAAGAAGGATCACACACGAAGAAGATAGAGGACTAAAAAGGCTTGCAGAAATTGAATTTATAGAAACTGAGGGATCAAATTTCACTGATCCACCCAAACCAGTGAGGACGCAGAGAGTGATCTAAGTCTGGGAGGATCTCATCTGCTATACATATTGCCTCTTAGTTCAATGATCCACCGTACCTCGAAATACATAAAATTTCACTTTGTTTTTCGAGATGTTGTGCAAGATCATGTAACAAACCTTATTTGGCAAAATAAAGTCTCATATTTTTTCTTAATGAGTACTGCACAAAGAGAAATCTTGATAAGCTTGAGAAACCAATTGATGATCATCCCGTTCATCTTTATACGTCTCCGGATGTTTCATCACCCGCATAAAACTCGTCAAACACATCTCTTTCCTCCATTTTTCTGTTCCCGAGCACCTACATTGCGAAGCCAACCAATCAAAGTACTCAAACTGGGAAAAAGAGCAAGCAAACACGAGAAATTAGTACATTATTGAATAGGCTTTGGTCTCACAGCAGAAACAAAATTTACAGAGTTTCTTACTTGTGAAATGCCTAAATAGTGAGTATATCGCTTAGGAACCCCTTGTGGTTCAAGTGTGTCATATATGGTTTTGATTTCCACCATCATATCTTCTTTTGAAGGAAGCATGATCCGACGATAAAACACCCGCAATCCACTTGCTTTGTAGCTCAAACAAATGGAACGGTAAAACCTGAAAAAAAAATCAGATTTGTTTTTTTTATCAAAAATAAATCAGATTTGTTATGTTGTTGAAATATAACAAAAATATTTTTTTAAAAACAATAGAAGTAAGCTTTGCACCTTCCAAGCTATACTGATGAAGGATAGAGATGGTGCAAATGCTGGAGAGAAGACGTATTTGTACAATGTTCCAACACAGTTATCATCTACGGTAAAACTTCCACTGGTTTCAAGAAATGGGAAGTGATACTTATACCCAGTGCAATGCATAATAACATGGGCCAAAATCGTTTTCCCGTTCTGAAAAACCACTGAACCATCCTCATGGACACGCTCTACCTACATGGCATTCAACAAAAACACAAAACTTTTACTCCTGCTAAATGAATTGCGGTTAGTGTAGCTCACCGTTGAATGCATCCACATGTTACTACGACCATTCTGTTTGATAAATGTATCAGCTGTATTTGACCAGAAGCCACATGAACCTCTTTGGCAGCTCCAGCAACGTCCCTACTTATATCAACAGCACTTGAAGAGCTTCCAATAATCACAACAACCTATATAATCAAAACCAACACAAGCTTAATGCTTTACATAAGAACCTGACACTATTAAATAATACTGACATAACTACCTGATCCTTAAACGGTTCGGGAATACGATAGTTATGACTATGCATCTCTTTCCCTGGCCAAGAACTTATCCCTGAAACAGTCTCCAGACAAAACACACTTTAGTTTCAGTCCTATCTTGATTTTTTTAGACCAAGAAGTTGAAGCAAGACGAGGTTCAATGTAATGTCCATTACAAACAACAACAGCATCGTAAAGCTCCTCACGATGAATTTTATCCTCTTTCTTTGTAAACTCAATCCTCCATTTACCCATTTCAGTTACCTCCGCCGGAGAAACCCGCTCAACCGCTGTCTCGAACCTTATCATCTCCTCGATCGCGAACTCTTCAGCAAAATCTTGCAGATACGCAAGAAATTCACCGTGACTCGGAAACCTCCTCGGATCTCTTGATTCTCCGGGTGGGGTCACGAACGGAAATTATGTGAATCCCATACACTCTCGGGGAAGGTTCGTTCGGAGAGAGCGATAGAAGCTCGAGTAGACTACGGGTCGGTGATATCTTATATATTTATATGTTTTTAGCCATGCATTCTTGCACATTTTGATCTTATAAATTACGATGTAAGTATCTTTAGGTTCCATTTTGCATACATAAGTATGAATCAGGTGTTGGAGAGCACTATTGATGAGTTTGAAGGTAACTAGGTGGTTTGAGGCAAAAACAGCCAAGTGCAGCGAAATGCAGTCAAAAGCAGCCAAGTGCAGCAAAGCGTAGCCAAGTGCAGCAAAGTGCAGTGAAGTGCAAGCTGGCTCTGAGTCTTTATTTGGTCAAAAATTCACTGTTCCAAGGGTCATTTTAGTCNAAAATTCACTGTTCCAAGGGTCATTTTAGTCATTTGTCTTGATGTTTCTTCCTTCCTAAACCTTAGTATAAATATTCTTGTAATTCCACTTTGGGACTTATCTCATTCACTCTCTAGAACTTTGTCTCATCTTGTAAAAGCTTGAACCTTTTGATTAATCTAAGGAAGTT
>OVBX01003635.1:0-16354 GCA_900406325.1 Erucastrum elatum | reverse complement strand
TTGTGTAATTTTTATTGTTTAAATATGTGATCTGCATTTTTGAATTGCTTTTACCATTCATAATTTATTGAATTAGTTGTTCTACTTGATCTGCACTTTTCCTGCATGATCTGCTTGATCTGCTTGATCTGCACTTGCTTGATCTGCATGATCCGCTTGATCTGCACTGCTTGAACTGCTTTTACCATTCGAAGCCTAATCCCGTTCTCACAGCTATCGCGACTTGTGATATTCTGCCACTACCCCATCCACCAATTTTAAAAGCATTAATAATCATAAAGCTGGGAATAAAGCAAAGAAATTTCTTGAAAAGCAAAAAGAAAGAGCTTACAAAAGCAAACCTAAGAGAGAGAGAAAGTAGATCTCACCTCGGGTTCGGCGAGCGGCCGCGCGTGATCGTGCGTGTCGCCGCCGGAGCCCTCCGTCTTCTCAGCTTGGCTCACGGTTCTCGACCTCTTCATCACCTCCTCCTCTACTCCGCCTTGTCTGAACCCTGGATAGGCCCGTTCGGCGGTGTATCCTTATCTGGTGGGAAGACGCGGTTTCTTTGGTTACGGCGTGGTGAAGAGAGTCGCTCTGGTCACGGATTTTTTCCGGGAGGTGGAGGCTATGTTAGCTCCACCGACGCCGGCTCTTGTCTCCGAGTGGTGGAAGCTCCGTCAGCTTCGCCATCTTCGGATCTAGCTCCCGGGAGATGAAGACTTGCACAGTCTTATCTCTCCGGTTTATGGTGGCTCGTGGCGCCCTGTCGTTTAGGGTTTTGTTTCTGGTCCGGTAGCGAGAGTGGTGAGGTTCCATCTCGTGTGACGGTGAAGACTTTCAAGGGAAGAAAGTGATGTTTCTCGGGTCGTTTGTCCAGCGTGTTAAGTGGTGCAAAGTCGGAGTAGATTTCGTCGGTTTCGATAGATCTGTATCCGGCGTGAAGACATAGCGATGTAGAACGGGTTTGTTTTGGTCGGAGGCTCTGTTGGATCTTGAGCTCCGACAGATCTAGGCTTTGTTCGGTTGTTGTTGGGTTAGTGTCTCTTTTATTATTTTTTACTCGTTTTGAATTTGATACTTAAAATACTTTGTACACATGTGAAGTAAATTACAAACTGTTTTGACGAACACGGAACACCTATTAAACTATAGAAATGATAAACTGTACTCCCTCTGTTTCATATTAAGTGTCACTTTAATTGATTTTTCTTGTTTCATAATAAGTGTCATTCTACAATACCAATGTAATTTTTATAAACTTTCAGCTCAAAATTAATTGTAAATGCATTGATCTTATAAATAAATCTATTTATCTAAAATACTATTGGTTAGATATCTGATGTTAATGAAAATATAAATGCATTTTAATGAGTTTTTTAATACGTGTGAAAAGAGGTTGAATGACACTCTTTGTGAAACGGAGGGAGTATATTCTAGTTTGTCATCAAGATAGAAAGTTTTTTAAACTACAAAAAATCAGTCGGTTGGTTTTGGTTATATATGAGATGAATATATAGTGAATATTAAAGGTTATTGATTAGAATTAACAATTTATGGACGAAGGCTGCAACATGGCCAAGTTGCCAATTTGGAGCCTACATGATGTCTACCTGACCGTTTTGGACTTTCTTAGTTAGTGTGGAAGGCAAGGTCCATAACTAGGGCCCCACACAACAAGGACAAAAATTCTTAGTGATCGCCCACGTGTAGGGACACTGACGTGATGCTCGCCATTGACGGTCAAACTACATGTTGCTACTTCCATTTTGCCTAAGCTTTCCCATGAAATTGGACTCTACCTCTGACCAATTAAGAATCTAGCCCATTAACAAGTGCAGGCCCAACTAAGAGATACAAGCCCTTAAGAGCATCACCCCTTAGCACCTCCGAAGTCGCCGGAATTGCATCGGCTTTCCAAGGGAATCTGTCATCTCCGGCGATAATCCGTTAACCGGTAAGTGGATTCAATTCGAATGAAGCCTCATCTTCTTGTTCCGTTGCTTATAACGCAGCTTGCAGAGAGATTGCTTGAAAACACGAAGAACCTGACACTTTTAATCGAATCGATTCTTCTTTCAGGACTTGAGCCACCGCTCGTAGAGATGATCGGCAGAGAATGCTATTTGATCTTCTTTCTTATCGTCTTCATGACTGCTGTGCCTTGCTACAGCCATGAAAGCTTGTTAGTGTACTCTTAAGTTCTTTTTATTGTTACAATCGAAATGATTTAAAACTTTTTTTTTAAAGGTTTGGTGGAAAAACTTTGTATGCTGGGAAGGAACTGTGGAAGGAGACTCTGCCATTGCAATCTGGTTCTCGAGTTTATAGATTACAAGGGCTTAAATCAAATTCTTGGTATGAAGTCAAGATCTCGTACCCTGCTTCTGTATGTCACAATCTTGTTTCTTGCTTTTTTGTTATTATTCTGTGTGATTGTTGAAAGTCTGATCTTTTGTTAATGGTTTAAAGATTCCAGCTCTGTTCTCTCTGCAAGTATTGAGGGACGGTGAAATGGGTTTGAAGCTTAATCATATGAGGAGATTGCTAAACACTGAGAAGTTGATCTTCAAATCCGAAAGTCTTGAAAACAAGGTATCTTGCTAGCGTCTTCAGTCAGTGTGTTCTTATAACTTTGGGAAGAAGCATGACTCCAAGTCGCTTTTTTAACTGATTTAGGACGGTTTGTACGTTTTGGTGACGGTTGAACCTGAAGGAATCGTAGCTATACCTAATTCCAAAGAACGGTCCTTCATCATATACAATATTGGCAAGTTTTTTTTTTCCATTTACTTACTATCTCATCAGTCTTGTTCTTTATTACAACGTAGAAGCTTGTAGTGAGTCAAGTGTTTCACTCTCTCTTGGTGGCAGTTTGTGAAGAACAGCTATTAGGCATCGCATACTCATGCTGGTCAGTGGTGGTTTTAGTAGTATTGTGCCTCGTGGTGGCGCTGATTCTTCCCCGGTTTCTCCCATCTCATCTTCTGATCAAAGACGGAGATCGTGACCGTTAAATAATATCAAGAGGTAGCATACGGTTTAATATTTTCTTTCTCTTTACATATATGTTTTGTTACTCTGATAGCTTCGTGATGCTTATTCATCCAACTTGGTTTGGATTCGGTTGTATTATTTTGGATATGTATGTCCTAGGAAGATTAGTCGTTTGATTAATTCGACATGCTTTTTGAGTAATTCTTTGTAATTCTGTTTATCCAACTTATCTGTAGTCTGTATATTCTACAGACTTGTATGTCTGAGAGAGCTACGACAACTAGATGCCAAACGAGGTCAAAGGGTCTTAAAATCAAAGGCTTCACTATTAAGAAAACATTTGGTATAATTAAAATCATAGGATGCCATGTTATTAGCAGCAGTTGGCATAAAAGCAGTTAAGGATAACTTGAATGTTACTCTAACAAACGCATATGGATATAATGCTGATCTGTTTTTGGTATAAGTTTCTGTTCTGACCAAAGAGGCCAAGCCATTCAAGTTTGTATATAACTTCCGTGCATTACGCTAAGACATGGGATCCATGAAGATACAAAATTCGACTACCGTTGATTGATTTGGCTATAGACTTTATGAGACAAAATCCTCTTTCGTTTTCTTAGTATTGATTGACATTTTAATAAAGAAATCTAATTTAGTTAGTTTATACATATATTTACAATTATTTAGATGTGAAAAAGACACATAACCAGTGCTCAGGAATGTCCTTTTTCTCAACTTAACATGATTTTATCGTATATAATATAGTTTAGTAGGGTCGATGGTACTGCTCATATGGCTTATCCATTTCAGTTGCTATCCAACATTCCCCAAGATTAAAAAGTATGTAAGTACAACATTGTGTATCATCAAACCTTTCTCAAACAAAAAAAAAAATCATTGTGCATATCTTTTTGGGTATAGGATTAATTTGAAACGAAAAAAATTAATAATACGATTTTACATAATAAACACAGAAATTAAGAAAATACGGAAACACACGTTATTTCGCGGCAACTTTACAGTTTACACATTTCAACCGACAAATACAAAAGGGAACACATACTCTGTTCTGTAATTACAGCGCTGATTACATAATAAGTTGGTAGTAAGATGAACTGAGCGGGACCCATTCTTATGAGGCGAAGAAGAACCAACTCTGTTTCTCTCTCTCTGTAGCGAACAATACATGAATCAAATAATCACGCATCATCGTCATCATAACCAACTTCTTCTTCTTCATCATCACCAATGTACATCTCACCCCCTTCATCTCTTCTTCCTGGCCTATGTTACAAAAGTTCAAAACCCCTTTTCCTCTAACTTCTCTCTAATTTTCTGTTACTTTTCCCGGGAAATTTGATCTCTCTTTTTTCTTCACGATCATTACTTGCTAAGGTTTCCTTGGGGCCGATCTCGTTTTTTTTTCTTTTTTTTTCTCTCCCTCTTCTCTTAGTAAACCCTAGAATCTCCTCTTTCAATTCCATATGTTCTGTCTCTTCGTCCTATTTTACTAAAGGTTTTTAATCATTCAAATCTGTGTCAACTTTTAGTAGCATCACTTAGAATCGCTCCGTGGAAAAAAAAGCTACCGTTTCGTTTGGCTCGAATCATGGCGTACCATTCGACTTCTTGGTCTGGATTTCATCACATGTACTCTTCTTTTGGTGATACAACCTACACCAAGGTCTTCGTTGGTGGCCTTGCCTGGGAGACTCAAAGCGAGACTCTTCGGCGCCATTTCGAACCTTATGGTGAAATCCTTGAGGCGGTCGTTATTTTCGATAAGAACACTGGCCGATCCAAAGGTTACGGCTTTGTGAGTCTTCTATCTTTTTTTGCTGATCTTTTATTCATGAAGTTGGTTTATTGCTGCTTGTTACGAACAACCATCCTCTGCTTCTCAGTTTTTGCTTTAGAATTAAATTTTGACAGTTTTGGTAAATACCATTTTTAAATGCTGGTTTTTCTGAAACCTCTCTGGCCATCTTTGCTAATTTGTATACTCTATGATCAGAAGAATCATCTTCACCTGGTTAACTTTAATGACTCAGCGCTCTGTTATTGATTTATTTGGAGGATTTTTAGGTGACATTCCGAGATCCAGAGGATGCTAGGAGAGCTTGTGCTGACCCAACACCTATCGTAGATGGGAGACGTGCGAATTGTAATCTAGCTTCCCTTGGCAGACCTCGGTTAATTCCCATGCAATATGCGTTGCTACCTAATAATATTCCTGGTCAGTCCTGCTTCACTATTCATCTGGTCCTTTTTTTTCTTGCAGAACTTACTGAGACCTTTGAATTACTTTTTTTTTGTATGTTTGTCAAGGACGGATAAGACCTGCTTCCCCATATGCTGGAAGTGTGCACAGTCCTCGCGTCCATCCGTATCAGCAACCACCTGCTTATAGCTACCAGCAAGGAATGATGTACCCTTATGGGTGAGTTGTGTTATTCAGAGTGTTACAAAATCACCATGTTACTGTAAATATATGCTGTGAAGATATTTTCAGTTGTAATGCATACTTGGTAGTCCATTTCACAAAGGTGGAACATTTTGTTCAGTCACTTTGATCAACTGGGAATTTACTAATCATAGCATGGACAATCACTTAGAGATTCTAAGGGGCTAGGGTGTGATAGTTCGCTGGTCATGGATTGTATTTTGACTTTGATAAGGCCAAAGTGATCTGAAGTTTAGGAGTGAGCCTTTTGTAATGGACATTTATGCTATTTTCTCCAAGTTTAGTAATTATTATTTTCGTATTATGAAGCATTTTAGCCATGGTTGTATACTTTCTACTCTTCTTGTTTATATTCTCTTTTGAGTGTCTAGCAAAGACTTTACTCACCCTTGTTTCTAATTTTATTTTATTTTGGTGTTCTCTCAGGGTTTCACCATATGGACCTGAGTACATGTACTCACAGTCTCAGGTAGGCTTCTGAAAGTTTTGCATTCTCTTATTTGGTTTACTAGTGCATTTAAAACGATTTTGATTTCGGTTATATAACTCATGTCTTCTCTTCATGGTGTTATAGGGATTGTATGGTCCTTACACAGGGCAACAGCACCTTCAGGTTTATGGAGTACCTGGGGCTGATAACTCAACGGGCCACCAATATGGGCACTTGAGTCAAAACATCCCCGTTGGTCAGGGTTATACAACGGTACAGCGGTATTCAGCTCCAGAAAGTTATATCCAATCTCCTTACCCTTCAGCTATGGCAGGTCCTGCCCCAACGCAGTCCCATATCATTGTCCAAACTCCTCAGTATACGCGAGTAGCGGCTCTGATCAAACAACAGGGCGAAAACTCGATCAACGTGAGTATAAATTGATTACTCGAAGGGTGTTACTTGTTAGTATAGCTTTGTATGTCCTCTTGAGTCCAGTCCTCTGCATTGTAAATAAGGTTAGTGTCTACTGAGCTCACTTACTTTGTCTGTGCATATATATTTAGCTCCAGTGGCTCTTCTCTTTCCATATCTGTACAGAACAGTTCCTAGACTGAGAAATTGTTATTTCAGAAATCATTCCTTATTGTTACCATTTTTTTGCTGAATTTGCCTCTGTTTTTCTCCTTCATTTTCTTGTTAAAATATCTTCGTTGAGTACATGCTAAACTTGTTTGGGAGATGAAAGACCATTATCACATAAACCGTTTTATTCTAGTCACGTTACAAGAAAAAAAACCTTGTTTTTCCCTCTGTCAAGGTAATAACACTTCCTCGTTGGACCTATCGAACCTTACAAGCATCAACAAAAACTTAGCATTCATTCATCCACATCATTTTGGATTTTACTGTAGTGTTTTATGAAAAGAATAATCGATAATGCGACTATGTGAATATTTAAATGTCAAATGAATAGCAAGGTACTGGCAAAGTAATGAAGTTTGGATACCCTAAAATACTGAATCTGAAGATCCAAGTTTTATTGAATCATCGTGGTAATATTTTATGTTTTCCATTTTCCCACCACTACCTCTTTTTCTATTTCTTCTTTTTTGTCACCCCATTCATTTTCAACCCCAGACTTTTATAAACATCTAAATATAAGTACCTTGCTATTCATTTGACATTGAAGCAAAATATAAGTACCTCAATACACATTTTAGTGATACATATCCAGTACCTTGTTTGCATTCGATTACCAATTCAGTTATGATTAATAATACAATACATAATGTATTGTATGTCTGATATCCATTCGATTATCAATTCAGTTATGCTTCCGATATCCACAATATTTTAAGATAAGAATCATTTGGGTTATTATATCTTCTAGTGCGGTATTGGATTATCGTTCGGTTTCCCGGTTTCGGTTAATTTGCCCGGCTTAGTCATCATTCATCTCAAATTTTAGTGACACTATTCATTACAAACTCTTAAGAATGATTGGCATAGATTTTTTTTAGAAAAGTTGAGTGATTTTAATTAATAAACTAAATTTTGATCCGCGCTTTCAAAGCGCGGATTTGTTTCCTTTGTCGATTTTTTTTGTAACGAATGTATTTTAACATAAAATATGTATCAACTGTTTTAATGGTTTTTTTAAGATTTGTATTTTTTTAGGTTTATCGGTTGTAAAGATTGAAACCGGAGTTTGATTGATTGATTTGGTGTTATATATAAATAGAAGAATTATATTGCTTTCTAAATTCGTGTTACAAATAATAGGGATAAAAAATACATAAATTATTGAAAGCAAAAAAACCATGCATAAAAAGTGCTCTAAAGAAAATAATAGGAAAATTAAAAAAAAACATCAAGAATGATACTCAAAAATGATACATATATATTAACTATTTTTAGATTTAACGTATATAAAAAATCAAGAATGATACTTTTAAATTGGTTTAAAACACTTGAAAATATATATAGATGGTCAAAAATAAATATCTGAAATAGTTAAATTATACTCAAATCACCAAAAATACTTGAAATATTTATTGATTCTCTATCCAAAATTTTAAATCAAACCAATTGATACATTAAGTTTAGGTATTCTGACATATGTTATTTAAATTTATAGGTAATATATTATTTTATTTAAAGATTTTGAGAAATTTAAAATATATAGTGAATTAAAACTTTAAAATAAATGGGTTATCCAAACCCGAACCAAACCCGCAAAGATCTGAATCAAACTCAAACAAAAATTTAGATACATCCTAATAGGACTGAAATCTTTGACCTTGAAAACCCGGAACGCAAACTGATTTCAACCAAACCCGTATGGATACCCGGAAAACCATCCTTAATCATTATTTTTCCGGATCAAAAAATGGCCAACTAAAATACATTAAAAATAAATTTCAAGATTTTACAAAATGGCTAACTAAAATATACACGTGATAAGCATACCGTAGTTATGCATACCCCGTCTATGATTTATAAATTTTAGACACACCGTTTACAACACCAACTGTCACACTCAACAACATATAAATTCACGAGTTCTTCATCTGTTAATCATGTTAGTACCTGCACGAATATTCACCAAAAAATATATCTTTAATTATGATCCAAACAAACCCAAAATATAAACTCACAAAGAAAAAAACAGTTGAGTTTTACAAAAATAATTAAAAATCAAATCTTTCCATGGATTTTTCCTTCCTCATACGGTTCAAAACATGGATACAAATGTCCTTTAAGCTTAAACCTCTTACCGAAAATGAAAATTCACCATGAATATTAGATCTATATAGAGAGACTAATCAATCGAGAGAAGATTAAAAGTGAGAGATAAATGTATATATAAGCTAGGGAATACTGTTTCAGATATGATCACATTGTGAGACTACGGTGCTCGAAAAATAATACATGAAGATTTATCGATCTGCCTTATGCAACCCCAGTTCCGATGAGCTCGTCACTGTCCGGTGATGAACATAACAACGCCATTAAAATTAATGTTAAACCAATCAAATAAGAAAATTTTATGTTAATTAATCAAAAGACTAAAAAAACTTATAGAATACCTTACATATAAGTCAGAAAATATATTTCGGTTGTAGCCATCATCCCATGATCTATTAGACCTGCATAAGAACAAACATGAAATTTAAATTAGAACACTAATTCGTTAAGAAGATAAAACACTAAAACCATATGAAAACAAAAAGTGTATGTGTATTCTACAAAAAAAAGAAGTGTATGTGTCAATTAATAAATCGAGAATACCATTATATAATGAATTGAGAATGTATGTTTAGGATTTTAATGCCGAGATATTGTTCAGCTTGCAGCATAATTTCGGTGCTAATTGCATTTGAAAACTAAATTAAATACCACAATATTATTAGAATATATGANGAGAGAACGATGATCTCTTATTCTCTTTATTGTCGGATCTTACTAATAAGTTAGGATTACTATTTGGAAAATCTTATTTAAATCACAAAATCTTATTTCTATATACTATCATTCACATTTATTGTTAAGAATACTCATGGATTTGTTTTGATCCCACCCTGAAATATGTGCGATTAAACATAATATCTAGTTGAAACTTGGAGAGAAAGTTGGGGACAATCTTTTTATTATCGGATCTTACTAATAAATTAGGATTAGTATTTGGAAAATCTTATTTAAATCACATCTTATATCTATTCCGTTTTTATTTCAACACCAACTAATATGTCGATTTTAATTTTGAATTTATGTTTCTATAAAACATTCCATCAAAATTAGGATGGGTTATTAAAGATATTGAAAGCCTATTCGGAGTGTAATAGAAAAACAATGTTTTTTCTGGGCCTGCGATTTTTGTTGTTGTTAAATGAAAAACCATTTTTTGCAAATAGGTTAAAGATGTTAATGAAAATCAGTGTTTTGTAAATAATTTTGAGAAGTTCTTGTAATTCCGCTGAGATTTCAGGGGTGGGTTTAACAACTGTCATCTGCTTTAATAGTATAGATAGATGAATGATTACTTTGTTAGTAGATTTTAACACAATTTTTCTTGTATATATGATTTAAAAATTTTTAATTATATAATCTTTAACAGTACTACTTTTTTTAGCAACTCAGTACCACCTTTTTTAATATCGAAGAAAAGACGAAATAAAACATTTGGGCCTGATTAAACTTTCTAAAAGCCCAAAACGATACAAAAATACCGGCGGCATGTGGAGACTCAGGTGACAGGGTGATAGCTCTAATGGGGGCTGTTAACTGGGTCCCACGTGGAAACCACGTGTAAAGAAAGTAAAAGAAGGCCCCCATCATCATCCTCTTCGCATTTTCCCTTCCCCCTTAACCAAAAAAAGAAAAAAAAGTCCGTGCTTTGCTTGCACCTAACAAATTCCTTCTCCTCCTAAACTTCAAACCAAAGGTCCTTCTTAAATCGTAAGTTTTTTTTCCGATTTCTTCTCGTTTACAGTTGCAATGTTGCTTAATTTCTGATACCCATGGATGCTTGCTTGTAAAGGTTTCAATTGCAAATTAACAAAAAAAAGGATCGGTTCTGGAAATGGAATAGAGAGTACAAATGGTTTCGTCTTCAAGCGTAGTGACCTTTTCGATTTGAGTAAAAAGGAAATGTTGAGAATCCTTGAACTAACTAACACATTGACATTGTAAACGAATTAAGAATCTAGTTTCATGCATGACTTGTGTGATAATACTATTTTCTGGGTAGAATGTGATGGTTTTTGTAAAATGTACAACACATTGACGCAAATGTATTTAGCTTTCTCTCAACTTTCAATCATGGTATTTTCAGTTTTTTCACAATGTCTATCCTGAGTGAAATTTTAGGGTTCGATGATGATGATTGAGATATAAAACATGATTAGAGATTTTTCAAAGCATAGGGACTCAAATGGTGGAATCAAGAAAGCTAGCATTGATTCAATCTGTCAATTTTTTGAGATTTTCATTTTTGTTTTCCTATTATGTTTCAATAAAGCAGGTTCATTTTGTTGGATTCAACACAGGGGAAGGGGAACATGAGTCTGTGTAGTGATGGATTATCCAGTGATGATCCGTACTTCTTGATTAATTTCATCATGAGCCACTATCTAGGCCCTGATGTCTTTTCCGACATCCCAAGATGCTCTGCTTCTCAACGATTATCCAAACGCTTGCCTCCTTACACCCCCAAGCACATTGGCTCCTCCTCTCTATCTGTTTCTCAACTCCAGAACTTGTACTATTACCTGCTAAGAAACGCCAGCTCTAATCTCCTCCTTCATCCCGATATGGTTCTTATGTATCTCAAGGGCTATCTCCCTATGGAACAACCTGGCGGAGAGCTTCTTCTTCATCAGTTCACTCATTATTTCCCCACCAGCCTTCACCCTCAGAAAAGGTATTCCCCGAGTCTCGAGGTTGTGAAGGGTATTGTTGTTATTGATGATCCTGATCTGGCGTTTATAAGCGAGGAAGAGCTTCGGAGATTCAGATGCTTGTCGCGTTTGGATGTGCTGAAGATCGATAGGGTCGTGTCTCTGTCTCCTCGACCTGTGAAGATAGTTGATGAAAGCCGAGGAACCGAGCAGGAGTGTGTTAGTAATGGGAATGTGACATCAGATGGAGTTGAAGACACGAGCAAAAGAAAGAAAGAGGAGGAAGCAATTGCAGGTGATGATGCTGTTTGTGTAGATAGTGAAAAAGCGGCAGAATCAATTTCAGGAGACATACCACAAAGAAAGGAGAAGGAGAAGGAGAAGGAGAAGGAGAAGGAGAAGGAGAAGGAGAAGGAGAAAGAGTGTTCACGTAAAGAACAGGAGGACACGAAACAGGATGGACTTGAACACACGAGCAAAAGAAAGAAACATGAGGACGCAATTGCTGTTTGTGTAGTTAGTGAGAAAACCGCAGAATCAATTTCAGGAGACATACCACAAAGAAAAGAGGAAGAGATGTCTAATGGACTTGTCACTAAGCAAGACAGTAACTCATCTGCAGAGCCTCGAGAAACATGCAAGAGAAAGAAAGCTGAAGAAGATGCTTGTTGTGGAATCATCAGTAAGACACCAGAAAGGTATCGAGAGACTTACAAGAGAAGACGGTTCAGGAACTCATCAACAAACAACAAGAATGGAGAAACTCTTTTGAAAAGAGACAAAACAGATCAACCCACCAGTCCGCCGCTAGTCAGTGTTCCTCCTCCAGTGATGAAGGAATGTGATGCAGAACCGGTGGTTGTAACAACTACAGGAACAGCCAGTAGAGGAACATCCATTGGTGTTGTCGACATTGGTGTCAACAATTTTGCTTACTTTTTTCAGGTGGCTCTGCCAGGTGTCAGCAAAGAGAACGGTATGACATTCACCTCTGCTACCCATCTAACGGTTCTCATTGTTATGATTATTAACACATGGTGTTTTTGTGCAGGGAAGTTCAGCTGTGAGATTGAATCAGATGGAAAGGTTATACTGGAGGGGATAACCACGACAGGACAGAAGACAATAGAGAGGTATTCTCGTGTTTTCAAGATGAAAAGCCGGAACCTATGTCCGCCTGGACCGTTCAAGCTGTCCTTTAGCCTCCCAGGACCAGTTGATCCCCGGTTTGTCTGTCCTGTCTTCAGATCAGATGGTATCTTCGAGGCTGTAGTCATCAGACAGAAAAAACTCGACCTAAAACCAGAGTTTCCTTCAAGCTAAGTTAACTCTAGGATCTCTGTAAATCTTTTGTTAATGGGAGTTTTAGAAGCTAGGCCCCCCAATCAAACATCGTCTACTGACATATCTCTCAATTTTTTGGACATGAAGCTGTTGCTTTTGCTAATCTTAATCTCACCGAAGCACTAGGGTTGTTACTACCTAGTTAGCTCTTTATCTGTGAATAAACCGTAACCAAATGGCTAAGGATGTTGCTGGCAGATATAGAATTGCTTCAGACATGACAGCTAGTGTTTGTCATTCTTACAGAACTTGATTATTGCCAATAGTTGTTTCAACATTTCTATTCAATATTCAAAAGCGAAAACAATTGAAACTACTTCATGATAATAACATTCATATTGATAATGATCATTATATAACGATCTCAATCACTTAGTTTTGGTGGGGAAGGAAGCCATCTTATTGATTCCGCAAAGACCCTCTGGTTTACCAGTGCTCCTCTTCATTCTAATGTAACCTTTCTCTCCCCACTTTGGTCCCCAAGAATTCTTCACTATGATATAATCCGAACCCTTGCTTGATCCGTACCCAACCGCAGCCACGCCATGGTCCAAATCCACCCCGCACCGCCCATCAAAGACACCCTTCACATACCAAAAACTCAGTCAAGAATCATTGATCAATAATTTCTTGATCATGGGTTTAGTAAAGAACTTACGCCGCTATAGAACTGGAACTCTCTACCAGAAGCATCAATGGCTACACTGAGAGGCTGATGAGCCAATGCCTTCAAGAGACTCTTCTCGTCATTGGTAGGTACATCTTGGTGCCCAGTGATAGTAACCGTTTCAGATTCATCCTTTTGCGTCTCGCAAGTTCCTTCTTCCATGGAGTAAGGATAATCCTCTTCCTTGCGAAGACCTCCGTTTTTGACAATGTAGTCAAAAGCATAGTCCATGAGACCACCGTTGCATCCATTGTTGTAGGTTGTGTCACAGTCTATGAGTTCTTGTTCAGACAGTGTTGTCAAGTTTCCAGTCACGATCTTGTTTATACCTTCCACTGCAGCTACTGTCGAAAACGCCCAACAACTTCCTGCAAAAGTAAACGAACATTTTAATAAGGAAATTATCTGAGACTTTATAACACATCAAGAGTCCAAGATTGGAGATTACCGCAAGAGCCTTGGTTCTTGACATAGCTGACGGCTCCTTTCTTTCTCCAGTCTTTAGGCAAAGCCTCAACGTCTTTTTAAGCGAACTCTTGGTAAGATCTTTCATCATCGCGTCTCACTATATCAGTCTTGAGTCTCAAGTACTTGTTCTTGAACTCTTCGTGGCTCAAATCAGCAAACTCGTTGAGACCAAGCTAGTAGCTTTTTAGCTTTCTTGTTAGTCTCATCGATGTGCTTTAGGTTATCTTTGAATACTTCGAGCCTACGCAACTTCTCTTCAACGGTTTCGTAAACTTTCTCGAAGTTTGAGAGCCAGTTTTCGAAGAGTTCTATGAGTTTGTCATGAGATTCTAAATCTTCAGGGGCATATCCAACGATGGAGAAATCATGGGAAGCAGCGAAAGAGAGGGATATTGATGCAGCAGATAAGGCAAGAAAAAAACAGAGGATTAATCTTGTAGGGGAAGAAGAGAGAGCCATTTGGGTGATTCAAAGTTTGTACTTTGCTAGTTTCTAGTGTAAGTAGAAGAGAACGGTTTAGTTTTATTGGATAGACGTTGGTCTCTTTGCTTTAAAGTCGTCTGAATCTTGTATAAAGTCTGACTCTTTAAGCTTAGTTTTGTCTTCCCTGAGGTAACTTTGACTCCACGTAATAATTGTATAATATGTTTCTTTAGTAAGTTCCTGCAGGATTAAAATCTCTTCAACATCATCTTAAGAGAAGCCTCTAGAATGATAAATGGTTATGCTCCTAATCAAACCCATACTAGGCCTACTACATATTTGGAGGTTGTTAATCTGGATCTTGCAGCCTACAATTGCTAACCCTCTTTCCTGATGCTATCTCAGATTATTGCAGTGAAGTGTTTCTCTCGTCTTTTTTTTGTAAGAATTATCTCCTGTGTTTCTGTATAGAACAAAGTTTGACCTGTCAATCATGAGGATCAGGTCTTCGTACCTAAAAAACTTCAATTTATTTTGTTGACAAACAACCACTATGAAGTAAACTAGCAAATCATTAAGTGCATCACTTAAAAACATGTTCGTCTCTGTAAGTGTGACCGGAGCTAGTAGCTAGCCGATAAAATTTCCCCCACATCTCAACCGTTGAGTTTCCTTTACCAACTTTTCCCGCACATCTCAACAAGAGCCTTTGAGCTGATGAAGAAAATGACAAAATACACACTCTCACCTAATTTAAAAGTTTGGGATTTATAGACAGAAAACAAGGTGAAAGAAAGCGTGAGATAGTTTCAACATGCCTCTTCTACCACCAGATTTCATCTGGCCTTTTCTCACAGCTCAGAAGATCAGCAAGAAAGCCAGCATGACGGTTATCCTTCAGTTTATATCAATTTACATGTACAAATTAATCATGGGGATCCGTGGCGCAATGGTAGCGCGTCTGACTCCAGATCAGAAGGTTGCGTGTTCGATTGACGTCGGGTTCAAAATCCCGAAAAATATTCGGAAATCCTCATATTTTTTTGTTTATTTTTGGAGTTTCTAACGAAAACGGCACGAAGAAAGGTGGAAATCCGCAGAAAACGGCACGCATGTTCACGGCCATTGAGGAGAATGTGTTAAACAAGTGAGGTGGATGACTTGGTGGTGAGGTTGGTGGGCCGTTAAATGAATCCAGGAAAGACCCAAATATTTATTGCCAAGTCAAAATGATCTGACACAACAATTCTCACTGATGCCTTTTCTTCACACCACTATCAATATTTGCAATAGAAATTTATGATCATTCATAAGGGATCAATTACACTGTAGTCTGAATATATAAAGCGAAATCATCGAACCAAACATTAGTAACGAAACTTTATAGTTTTGCAGAAAGGTCACTCCGTACAAACTGCAGAGTTTAATGGATTCCTTGCTATTTTGGATTTTATATCTATTTTGTTATGCATGTCTCTTTTTATGTTTGATGCGAACACTAAAGCTTTGTTTGAAGTCATTAATACTAATTCGATATAAAATTAAAATGCTTTGTTTAGCAAAGATTTATTTCGCAACACGTATTTTTAAAATGCTGTATTATATTCAGTAATGCACATTATAGTGCGGAACATATATGTGGGAATCTCATGTCTCATTGGTAAACTTTACCTCTTGGTCTGCGAACTTAATTATAGTCCATCAACAAAACATATTTAAAGCATCTCTTCTATACTTTATGTTTCTACGTACTTCTCTCTAATTAATGGTCATGAGAATGAGATCATTAATTTTTGTTGCGACTCAAATGATGAGAACATTTGCATGGCATTTCTAATACATGCATTAGTTATACTTTGTAAGGTTATCGTTAGTTATAATGATAATAGTGCAGTTTCTAATCCCTACAATAATGGTCATATATATGTTTATTGTATTGACTTATGTTTATCCTTATTGTTGACAAATAATGGTTTCAGTGAATTTGAATAGTCGCATACACAAGAATGTTTTTTTTTTCTCACAGTCCACTAAATTGAACTTTAGACTAATGCAAGTTTTTGTTGAACATCAGGTTAATGGTCATAGTTTTCTGTCAATTAAAATATCAATATGTATATATCTATTATATTAAAAGAGAAGTCATGACTTCTAATTCATGTGTGATATTTTAAAAA
>OVBX01003634.1:0-15286 GCA_900406325.1 Erucastrum elatum | reverse complement strand
GATAAAATTATTTTTATATCTAGAAAATGAAATTTTGATTTCTAAAATAAATTAGCAATATAAATGTTTTTAAAAATATTTTACATTAAAAATTAAATTAAATTAATTTTTATTAAATTAATTATATAAATTATATTTTAAATTAAATAATATAATTAAATTAATTAATTATATAAAATATATAAATTAATTATACAAACTAATATAAATTATATAATTAATTATATAAACTATATTATGAATTATATTTTATATAATTAATTAAGTTATGTTATATTTGAAAATGTAATATAATAAATTAATCATATAAATTATATGATACTTTAAATGAAAAATACTATTTTTAAAATAGATATTTTACCGCTTATAGCTCTCATGTTTTGTACAAGTATGCATGCCTCTACCAGCCCAATATTAGATATTAATCAAAGGATCACTAATTCATGTTGCTATAACGGAACCAAAAGCTCATTCTCAATATTTACATTCGGGGAAAGTCCAAAAAGAAATTATTATAAGATTTGGAAAACAACTACTTGTAAGTTCAATGTAATATCCGGAGTGTTGAAAACGAGTTCTGGTTGCCTGCACAATTTTGAGCATACAATATATAAAAAATCTAAATCATAGGAAGAAGCTTTTAAGGTAAAGGTGTTTGTTTACTTCCGGTCCATATATATCGAAGAAGCCGTTGCTGTTATCAATACCGTCGTTGGCGCTTTCTCCACCATCGAGATTGTCTTCCAAGACGTCGCGCTTCCGCTCAAAGATGGCGTCATCTTTGATATGGGGAGAAGCTTTCACCGAGAGAGAGAGGGATTCACACAAAGCACTTCCTCTAGTCGCCTAACACCGGACCAAATTTTTTAAACCTTCGGACGTTACTAAATTACCAGAGCAACCTTTATTTTATTTAATAATAATCACTCTTCTCTTACAAATATTTTCACAAGAGTAATTTCTTAAATAAGCAATATGATAATATTTTGAACTATTTTTTTTATTAAATTATTAAACATATATCCTGAATTAAGATACACTTTTTTCATTGGACATTTTTATCCCTGCCAGCTGCCAACCTACATCAAGTAGACCAGCATCGCACGGAGCTGTGTGTCAGGTAGACTTCTTTCACCCACTAGTCAATACAATGGTTCATGCTTTTTGAAACTACGTCGGTTTTGGAAACTCAAACAGTTGCATTTATTCTCATTTCCCATCCACTAATTCTTCTCACTAACACAGATTTTCTCTATAGTTTTGGTGATTCATTTCACAGCCACTCTTGTTTCAACGAGTGTTTTGAAAATCAATCCGAACATTGAACCGGACAATTTACCGGGTCACTAGATCATTGGATGGATCGCGGGTGAACTGTGGTTAATAATTGAATTATTTTTTACATAATAATATATTAGTTATAAAACAAAAATATAAAAACTAAAGCAAACTATTTTCTAAATCATTTTAAAACATAAAATGTATAAATATACAAAATATCAAAAATACTTTAGACTATAAAAATTTTGTGTAACTAGTTAAGAGTATTGAATTCTTAAAACAATCAAGACATAAAATACAAAAAAAATATTTAAATATCTAATATGAAGAATAAATTAAATTTCAAATCCAAAATAAACCAAAAGCCAAGCATCATTTTAATAAATTGTCACTAGCAAAATGAAGAAGGAGATAAAAAATCGGTAGATGTCAGAAGAAAAAGAGGAAGACGATAATAACTGAAAAATAAAAACCTAACTTTTGGATTGAAAATTTAGAATATAAAACAAAATCTAAAAAAATACCTAAAACTAAAAAAAAAAAGAGTACAAGTTTATTTATTGGTTTAACCACTGGTTAAACCAGTATCGGGTTTTGGGTTTTACTGTTTTTTTCCGGGTTTTTGCGGATTTTTAAATTTTGGATTTTTCACAAAACTCAAACCAGATTTATTTTGGGTCACCAGATTTACAGATTCAACCGCGGATCCGGATCAAATTTCAAAACACTGGTTAAGGGTTTTCACCTTTTTTCGAAAACAAAATTAAAAAAGAACCATCGCAGGCCGCCACGTGTTAGTGGAGCCCACAAACAGTTAAAAATTCAAAAGAAGTCGATTGCAAGATTAAAGCTTTTGTGATCGGATGTTTAAAAATTTATGGGGCCCGCGACTATTTTATTCCTAAAATCTCTCATGTATCCTAGCGATGCACATGCTCTAACAGTTAAATAAGTCATCAACCATTTACAAACTAAAATGCCACTAACCTGGAGAAAAAGAATTATAAGGAAGACAGAATTATAACTCTTTTCATTTTTAATATATTATTAATCTTTATTAAAATTCAAATGTCAGTATCACACTTGAAAATATCAAACTCCACAAAAGTTTCCTCCTGGACCACCATAATTAAAATAGAAACCAAGTTGATCGCGTAGGAAAATAAATTTCTTACCAATTGTTACCCCATAGCATTTGGGACTATCTAGAACCACTTGTGTAGGAAAATAATTCATTTTATGCTGCACATAATTGGAATCCACAACTTCGACATTTGTGAAAATTGCTGAATCTCTGGGGTGATTAACATCTGGAAAATGACCATTACCCATCGCAGGGCTTGAACCAGAACGTGAAGCCTGAACCACACCACCAGCTCCAACCATATTCGCACCATTGTCTAAAATGTTAAATAGTTCTTTTGGCCAATATCCAATATCGATGTTGGGGTTTCCCAGTTCTGTAAGCCACCAGTTTCCTGTATTTTTGTCCTTTTCACATATAATTAATAAACAAATAAGTATTTGTTAATTTACATGACTCATAGTAAAAACTGTTTTAAGCAAATTATTTGAAGGATGATATTTACGGAATCAACCACTAATTTGATTGTATAAATTCCATGATTCATAAATCCTTCTCTCCTTAATGAGGACATATGTGAAATAAATATATAAAATCAAAAAATACCTGATGGATGGAGTAATGCAACCAGAGAAACTGGCCAGCCGGAAAATCAATAGGTTGAACTATGGGAACCGTCTGCGATACTTGAACAAATCCTGAACATGCTGTATTGTAACATCCTTTTCCATCGTTACCCTAAAAATCATATTTATTTTTACTTATTATTTGATTTAGATATTCAAAAAGTATAGTATATTGTGTACACAACTGAAAGAAACCAAGAATATATATCACATGCACACACCTTCCAAAATCCATATGTCCAAATACGTCCGTCACCAAAAAAGCTTGGATTTATCTATATAAGATTTGCAATATTTTAGGAGTATCCACACCATCAAAAGGATTACAGAAAAAAAACAGTAAAATGTAAACTTACCATCCAACCCGCTGAAATAAAATTGGCCTGGTTATTCAATCCACTGCCTATATATATTTGACTATATGAGGCTTGATCTTTCGCGATGTCTAGTTTAAACATTTTAAACCAAGCTTCTACACCACGATATGGACCATTCTGTGACCTTACTCCAGCAAGCTACCAAAAGTGAATGTTTATAGTCACCATTGTGTCCCATGTATATATATATATATATATATATATATAGAGAGAGAGGAAAGTTAATGTTTTACGTGTGTTCCAGGACTATCAGGTGATAGAGAATGAACATGGTTTTCGGCCAAAACTTGAGCGTTGGTGGTGAATTCTTTTGTATTTCTCCATACAGGAATTGTTCCATCTGGACATGGTATTTTCTGTTTTTGTACTTTGTTTATGCTAATTTGGCTTTTTAATTCAGTCCTTGAAACCGATGGTTTCATCTTTCAAAAAGGTACAAATATAGTCATGTTAAAAATCCCATTTCATAAAAAATATATGTAGGAGCAATTTTAAAAATCATGCACCTGAATCATATGGTTTTTGAGTAAGGGATGATCAAGTCCTGATTGCATATAAATATCTATACAATCATATGTTGCATTTTCACCTATCTGCAAATGAAAAATGATGTTGATCTCATTACATGATACAAAATGATCTTGACTTAGTTAAATAGATTAAAATCTGGGAAACATGTATGTATCTAAAGTTTTTGTTTTAAGGCTGACCTTGAAGGATTTGAGAGTTACAGTACTTTGACCATAATGAACTAAGACTCCTGAAAATAAAAGAGATAAGAGATTCATAACTAGAGCCATCCTAATACCTTTTGACATTTTCATTTTTGTTGTGTTTGGAATGCTCTATCATATATATACACATATTAAGATGTCAAGGAATGAATAGCAAATTGGTTATAAGTATGTTTGATTTGATTGTTTTTGGTAATATGTATTATATATAAAGAAAATAGGGATAAATGTTTGACTGGCATTATGTTCCTATATATTATGAAACCTTTTTGGTAAAATTATGAAACTTTATAAAACTTTTTAAATGGGAAATGAAAGTTCTTTGACCAGAAAAAAGTTTGTTAGTCAAGTATAAAATCTAGGCGTGGGCGTTCGGGTACCAATTCGGGTTCGGTTCAGATCTATTCGGGTTTTGGGTTTTCGGGGTCAAAGATTTCAGCCACATTCGAGTATTTCTAAGTTTTGGTTCGGGTCGGCTCGGATCTTTGCGGGTTCGGTTCTAGTTCAGATAACCCATTTAAATTATCTTTTAAATTTTAAAATTCATTATATACTTTCAATTTCACAAAATCTATAAATATATAATATATTACATATATTTTTTTGGTTTGAATATTACCTAAACTTAACATATATATTGGTTTGGTTTGAATATTTGGATAGAAAATTAATAAATATTTTATATGTTTTGGTGTTGTGAGTATAGTTTAACTATTTAAACATTTACTTTTGACTATTTCTATATATTTTTAAGTATTTTGAATAACTTAAAACTTTTATATATATATTTGGATGTTTTTTAGTATACATAAATCTAAAAATTATTAATATATATACATATATTAATCTATATTGGATATATTCGGGTACCCAAAATATTTTGGTTCGGATCAGGTTCGGTTTCGATTCTTTAAATACCAAAAATTTGAACCCGTTCAGTTTTTTAATCAATTTCAGTTCGGATTTGGTACTGCTTTTTCGGATCGGGTCCAGTTCGGTTTTTCGGACTCGGTTCTTTTGTCCAGCCTAATAAAATCTAAGAAATTGCAATGAAAGAATATTAAATGGGAATGGTAGTGCATTTTTAAGCTCCGGCATTTTCTGGCCTCTGACTCTTCGGTATAGTTACTTGCATTTCAAACATTTCTTTGTTCTTTATTTTTCCATTTCAAACACATCGAAATAATTTGGCGGTCTGACTAAGAATTCATTAATACTTAAATCTTTTATGTAATAATTTCCAGCTTTGACTAAGAATTCTTTAATATTTCTACACAAAAAAAAAATCTAAGATTTAAACCTAAAGAATGCAAATTATACAGATTACAGAGAAAATGGTTACAAAAAATCTTCAATATAGTGCATGACATATTATGGACATGGATCTCATAGGACGGTTTGGAATGACACAGTCATACGTATAATTTCATATAGTGGTAGACTTGTATAATCGTCTATGTAATATTTCTCATTGCTGTAATACATAGCTTTGTAAAATTCTACTCACTTATCTCCATAACAGCACATAATATTCAAAATATTAAAAAGATATGTTCACAAAATTTTAAGATTCCAACTCAAAAATCAATTCGGAAAAATCTATGCAGCTATACTTAGGTACCTGAAAATTTTCATTTTCCTCTTATAAAATCTTAAAAATAAACTAGATATCTCTTAAGTACTAAATCACAAGTCACTCATCCAATTAATAAAAAAAAATTAACATTTGTCATTGTGCTTTAAAAAACAAATCAATTAAGTCTTTTTGAATTTCCATTTTACGAAAACTATAAAACAAAACTGAATTCCTAAATTTTCTCATACCACTACTAACATGTTCATGCTTCCAAAAACAAGTGTCATATAGATAGAAATTATATCACGATTTCAAACAGTTTTTTTCCCCAGCAATTTCAAACCATCTCACTTCTATTAGTTCTATATAACTTCAAAAAGTTAAGTTATTTCTCCTATTTCTTTCTTTTGCCATCGTTTCTTCTTCATTTTTTTCCAGTGCTTTGAGTGTCGTAAAAAATCTATACAGGTTTATATTTCTCCTTTTCAAATTAATTTTCTTCAATTTTCAATTCAATGCTTTCTCATTCTTTTATTTTTTTTATGCATGATTCAGGTTGAAAATGGTACTTAATATACTCCAGTTTGAAAGAGTTCTTCAAACAAAAAAGTAAACTTGGATTTTTGTCGGTAATTAAGTTAACAATATGAAGTTGACAAAAAAAAGGTAACAATATGAATATATGAACCTGCTATATAGAAATTTATTATTTACAAATCGGGTTGTTACGGTTTAACTATATACTAGATTTTGGCCCGCCCTTTAAAGGGCGGGTATATCTTTTATTTTACATGTTTTAAAAATTTTAATTTATGTATTTATTATTATTTTTTGTTTTATATTTTCTTAGAAATTTAATTTTTATAATTGTGATATTTTTAAAATATTTCTCTTAAATAATTAGTAAGAGGTTTTAATATCAATACTATTAAAACACAAACATATTAACACCTCTTATTAGCCATTTAAAAAAAATATTATTCTAAAAAATATGAATAAAAATACAAATATAAAATTTAAAATTTAAGAAAAAATGCAAAACAAAAAATATACATGAATATTAAATTAAAATAGAATCATATCCAATTGATAAATGTTTGGTCTAATATTGTATTTTATTTATTTAATGAACTATTATATTAAATTAAATGAATATTAGAAACAAATCTGGTTACAGAAAAATCTAAATATAAAAACTAAAATTCTCAAACAAATTTAAACAAAAAGTATAAAGGGCAGGTCATAATCTAGTAATTATATTAAAAAAAGATTTACATTTTATATTTTTATAATATATTATTTCCATGTTCCCATTAATTTTTGTAGTGGAAATCTCTATAATATTATTTGAAAAGTTGTTTTCATATGTGTCGCGCTAACGTTAACTCTTACGGTGGTTGTTTACGATGATATCCTTAATGAATTAAATATATTATATATAATTATACTAAATCTGATTTTCCTTTTTTGAAAAATAATTTATGTTAATTAGAAGTTTTTTTTCATATAATATATATAATTAAAAACATTATAAATTAAAAACGAATTTACAATAATAAAATATATTTATATATAATGTAATTTTATAAAAAAGGAAATTTAACTATTTTTTTAATTATTATAAATATCAATATGTGTTCATGAGTTTACAAAGTTTTATCAATTATTTTCTTTTATGTAACTTTCTATTCACCACTGTTTTATTTTATTACTATTTAAAAAAAAACATTTATCAATTATTATTAATGTTATGAAAATATATTTACGTATTTAAGATGAAAAACTGAACTGATGTGAAAAATAAAACCAATATGTATTAGCTTAATAGAAATAAAAAATAATTCTACTTTAATACAAAAATATATATCACCCTATCTGAAAAAAATGAGTAGTAGAATAATCAATTTTATAATATCTAAATCAAAGGTAAAATAAAAAAAAATATTATTTTGTAGTAATTTTTATTTATTTATATATATATATATAAATTACGGGATGCTTCAAACCATACTAATAAAAAAATATTAACTAATTGTTACAATTTATTTCTTTTGTAAAACATATATGCATGAGATTTTAAATATTATCGTTATATTTATTTATCTATTCTTAGTCGATCAACACTTCGTTTAATTTTTCTATTTGATTTTCAAAAGAATACAATACAATATTATTACTAAAATGGATTTACATATCTAAATGAAAAAAAAAAGTTATTAAAATTTTAATCTATTTAGAACAAAAAAAATATCTTATGGTTGAATTCAAAGAAGCTATGCTTTCTAAAATAGTCAAGTGACAATCAAACCAGTCAATATATTACATATCCAAAATCACATGTCTAACTAAAATAAAAAAAAATATTTTTATATAAACTATAAAATAATTGAGATTAAAGTTAAAATATTAATAAATTATCACAAAATATTTAAATTGTAAATATTTATACCCGTGCATGAGCACTGGAAAATCACCTTGTGATATTTATGAAAGTATAGTATCAGTATTATTATTTTCAAACAACAAAATTTTCATCTATCGGATTTTGTTGGCTTTGGAATTAAAGATGTCCAATAGTTTTTGTCAAATGAAAGTAGTGGTTCCTATTATTTAGGAACTAAAAAGTGATATTACAAAATATATATAAGGCGTCGAAGTAGTTTTTCCTTAGTTAAAATTATATAAACATGCACGTAAAAGTTAAATACATAACTGCTTGTGGTTAGCAAGAAAAATTTTGTGTAAACTAAGGAAAAAAATATTGGACCTAACATTTATTAACTGATCGTGTTTGTGTTTTAATAGTACTGATGTAATGACATGGTTCTAGGAGAGATTAATTATGCTTTAATATAATTATGAACACTTTAAAAATCGTTTCAATTATATAATAGTCGTCTAATGTAGAAAAATATAAATTATAAAAATTATGCTTTAATATAGAAGACTATTTAAATTGTTTCAAAAAGAAAAGACCATGATTAATACAAACAATGAAGTTTTACTTTTATGTTTATAAACTAATCGAATACAATTGGCCTTAAAAAACAGGCTTCAAAAACAGAAACAGAAAATGATAAGATAACCCGATTTGTTCAACATCACTCAGGCCACAACTCATTAATTCCAATTTCCAACTGACAAAAGAAACAGCTGCCTTTTGACTTTTAAGAAATAGATTCTACAGAAAAAAAAGACATTTGGCTCTCTCAAATTTGTTGATGACGGAGACCTGATGAAACACGATCCATCAACACAAATCTTTGAAGGTATAACTCCAATAAACTATTTTTTGTTGATCAATATATCATAGGCTCATCAAAACATCTACAGCTTCTTAGGATCTAGAATCAATTTTCTTCCTGCTTTGGTATATGCATGTCGAATCTAATGAAAAATCTGTTCAATCCGAGGTTGATTCTGTTTGTTTCGTATATGTCTGAAGAAGATCTGAAAAAGTTACTCTCACCACAAAAAGCAGAACTTGAGTTAAAGGATCCAGAACATCGATATCTTCAGGTCAATAGACTTTCAAATATTTTTCGTAATTGTTATATAGTTCATCGAGTCTAGTTAAATAACAAAAAATCAAAATCTAAAGTTTTTTATTATTTTCTTTGTATATGTTTACGTCGACCGATAAGTTAGGCTGTTCATTTCAAACTTACTTTTTTGCATGTCGAATAACTTCGTTGTTGAATCCGACGATCGATCTGAGGAAGATTCATCTTAATGTTTTGCTATGATGGGTTTGAATAATCTCCAGTGAAATCAAATAGTGTTCTTTGTTTTTTTCCTGTCAAAACATTATCGAACACAAAAGAAGTAAGAATGGAAGCCCTTTTGCCAAAAAAAAAGGAGTAAGAATGGAACAATCCAGTGAAATCAAATATTGTTCTAATATAACTATTTTCAATATTGAAATTCAGAGATTCAGTATTGAAATTATTTTTTGTTATCATTTGGTTCAGACTGCTTATGCGTTTACTCCTATTGTAGATCTTAGCCAAGCGGTTGAAGTATTAGCAACCTGATGTGTCTTAAGCATCTATGAAGAAAGAAAAGTTTGACTTTTGTAAGGTCGAATAGAAATATAATCAAAGAGAAGCGTCTGCAATAATGATCAAATACAAAGTACTATAGTCTACTACAAATGGCAGTAACAGAAGCTAAAACAAAAAGTAAGCGATAATTCAAAGGCTTACATATTTCTAGCTAGATATGTATTTGATTGATAATCTAAAGAATGGAACAATACTGATTGATAAAGAAGGCACCTATGCTTACATTTTTGTCTGCAAGGTGGGGACTACTTTCACCTGAATACACAAACTGGATTTGAATGGTTTCACGTCAAAAACGTAAGTGTTTCCTGTGTAAGCTTCATTTTCGCTGTTAAAAGCTAATAATGGTGGTAGACATTGCTTCATATCCTACGTCAGTATATATAGGAAAGGATAAGTAGGTATCATAAGTAATAAGAATATGCTTGCGAATATTTGTTAAATTAGTTAGGAAAATAGAAGATTTGGAATTAAATAAGATATCGGGTAAATCTTCTTCTTTAAATCGTTGAGGTGGTTGAAGTTTTAGGTGGTGTTATTGGTTATATAAGTTGAAATCAACTCTACTGGATTTAAAATAGGATAGATTTTTAATTTTTTGATTCATTTACAATCTTAGATATAAAATCCTGAGGTAATACGTTAGATTTTAACCTGTATATTCTTAAAATCATAAATTAATAATTTATCTATATATGATTTTTATATAAGTACAAATTAAATATTATATTATTGTTTTATGTTCACAATAAAAATTCTTTATTTTTCTTAACATTTCAATAAATTTTGATAATATTCAGTAAAATTATACCGTAAACCACTTAAAAATTATATAAAACATTAAAATGTACACAAAATAAGATAATAAAACAATATGAAATTCAAATTTCTAAAATTTAAATAATATACATACAGTAAAATATTATTTTTTATTTTTTATTTAAATAAAAAATCAAAAATAAAAAAATCTAAATAAGGAAACTTTTGTAAATTAATATCTCTATAAATTAATAAAATTTCAAAGTTCCCACATTATTAATTTATAGAGGTTTTACTGTATATTCCTTTAGGTAGGAAAATATTGGATTTGAAACTAAATATAATATATTTCAAACTCAAATCGTGAAGTTAGTTTGATTTAAATATTTGAAGTTGCATAATGGAGATAAGAAGCTTTTAATTTTTTTTAAAAGGCAGAGATTATTCCTGGATGATTCTCTAATTAGCTTGCAAATGGACTATATAATACATGGATAGATTGTTAAGTGGCTAATATAAACTAAAATAAAAATTTATGGTTTTCTATATATGAAGATAATATATAAAGTTATTAATTACATGTCTTTCTGCAGGTTCTGTTATGGATTTGTTATTGTTGAATCGTGAGTGTTAATGGATACTTTTAGTTTCAAAGGATTAGTGTCTGAAGGTGTTTGAGAAATATATATATAGTTTATAAGCAATGAAAAACAGCTGGGTTTAATTCACTTTGTATAATACCAAAAATAAGAAAGGTTCAAACGTTTACAATAATGATGTTGCGTATTTGTAAAAGAATCGTGTTAAGAACAATTTTGAAAACATAGAAAGGCACCTCAAAATATTTAATGTCGTGCTTGTAAAAGGGAAATAAAAATGAGAGTTTGTTAAAACATAATGTATAACACATGATGAAAATAAATAAAATATTCGTTTTTAGAAAGGAAGGTTTAGTTAAATAAAAGATTCGTTTTTAGAAAGGAAGGTTTAGTTAATTAAAGGTATGTGTTGCTGTTTAAATAAAAAGAATTTAGAAAAACACAGAATTAAATGAAAAGCATAACTTAAAATAATTTCAGTGGCAAATGGTGCTAAATACTTTGAAGCTTGAAGGATACCTCAAAAAAAAGTCTTCTATTTTAATAGTATTGACTAGATTTTGATCTGCGCTTTCAAAGCGCGGTTTTATTTCCTTTGTCAAATTTCTTTTTCTAACGAATGTATTTCAACATAAAATATGTATCAACTGTTTTAATGTTTTTAAAGAGTTGTATTTTTTAGGTTTATCGGTAGTTAGGATTGAAACCGGAGTTTAATTGATTGATTTGGTGTTATTATATAAATAGGAGAATTATATTGCTTTCTACAACGTAAAACTTTTTGTGAAGTTTTATTTTCGTGTTAGAAATAATAGAGAAAATATATTTTAAACAACAAACATAATAGGAGAGCTGAAAACAGGTTGAAGAGATCCGACCTATAATCTCCAAACATATTTTAAATTTTGATTTACAAATTTATGTTAAATATAGATATTCAGTGTTTTCATATCCAACCTATATCTACGGTTAAACTGGTAAACGGTATATAATTCCGTTTATATTTAATGAAAATTCATTAATTAAAAAATTGATAAATCTAAAATATTATCATTAACCTATGATTTAACCATGATTGACCCGTTAAGAACCCATAGAAAGCTGAAAATATTTATAAAATTAATTTTTATATACATTTGAATTATACATAAAATTTAAAAGACTATTACATTTGTAAATAACATAAAGACATTGAGATTCAGATGATTAAAAAGAAAACTGAAAATGAAAGATACATAAAATATTATTGTTTACCAGATTTAAGAACGAAAATGCTAGAGTTATTAAAATGATATAGAAGTGGTATATGATCTGCAAACCATTAGATTTTCCTCGTTACAGCGTTTAAACCATCGTCTCCGCCAAAATCTAAGAAAACAAATAGAAAAAAGAAAGAAAAACATGGATCATAAGCATAACAAAACCGTATAAATTAAATTTATAGAGATTTACCAAAAAAAGGATTGTGAATGCATCCTACAAAACATTGTCCAAAATTTGTGAGCTAAACAATATATAACTTACTGGAAACTCACACTCAAGTATTAGTATCAATCTCCAAATATACTTGTATTTACACAAATAAGTTAAGTATTTAAACCACAAAACCTTTGAACATTGAATCAAACCACAATTATTTACCGGATTCATTGCAGAAAATATTAGTCTTCTGAAAACGTTATAAAAGAAGAGGTATATGATCTGCAAAATAACATAAAGACATTGAGATTCAGATGACTAAAAGGAAAACTGAAAATGAAACTTACATAAAATATTATTGTTTACCAGATTTAGGAACGAAAATGCTAGAGTTATTAAAATGATATAGAAGTGGTCTATGATCTGCGAAATAACACTAAAACAGTGAGATTCAAACAATTAAGAAGAAAAATGAAAACTGAAGCAAACTTAATACAGAACAATTTACCAGATTTAAAAGCAAAAAACGTTGGTGTTACTGAAACGATATAGAAAAAGAGTATATGATCTGCAAAATAACATAAAATAGTGAGATTCAATTGATTAAGAAAATATGAAAGCTTAACACACTCGAACGAAAATGTCAACTGCTTACGATGGTTTGGTTCCTTTATATAATGAAATAGTAGTGCTCAAGAAGTTTTGATAATATCGTTCATAATTGAGAAATATTCTCGGAGATATATATTAGGAAAATTAAAATACTTATAATTGTTTGATGTGGTGAATAGATTACGATAGATTACGTTAGACATATTTGATTGTCAATCAAAGAAGATTCCCAATAAAATTGTTACCAAAAAATATAGGAAGCTATTTAATTGAAAATATTTGCTGATTTGCTGATTTGTTATGCTTAAGATATTTTAATAGTAAATATCCTAAAATATATATTATGTTGTAGTTTTGTTTTTTGTTCCAAGATTGTATGCATATATAACAAATATAGAAAATAAAAGATATTATCTATTTGGATAGATAATAACTTTAAGAATTTGTGTGATCAATGGTCAAATTCATGTATATTTTTAATGTTTTGTAATTTATATATAGAGTATAATATTTTTTATTATACATATGCTTTATAATATTTTTTTTATAACTTGATGCAATTTGATGTACGTGCACTATTTATATATTAACCTATTATTTTTTGTTGATTTATTTTATAATAAAGTAATACATTGAATTTTTTTTTTCATTAGTGTTCTATAAATTAAAGATATTGAAAGATCATTCAGTGTGTAAATAAAAAATCAATGTTTTTCTTGGGCTTTGTTACTAAATGAAAAGTCATGTTTTGTATTGAAAATTCAGTGTGTAAATAAGAAAGCAATGTTTTTCTTGGGCCTGCGATTTTTTTTGCTACTAAATGAAAAGTCATGTTTTGTAATTAACTTAAAAATGTTAATGAAAAGCCATATTTTATAAATAATTTTGAGAATGTTTTCTAATTCCGCTGAAATTTCAGGGGCAGGTTCACAAACAATCAGCTGCTTTAATAGTATAGATTTAATAAATATGCTTTCTTACAACAAAACATATTCAAATATTTTACAAATCTGTTTGAGTCTATTCTACAGAAACTGAAGATTTTATATATGTTTTATCTTATCGTTGAATATCATGGGGGTTTTTTTTGAGCAAAGAATATCATGGTTAATGATGATTCTAGAAAAGGTGATCGAGAAGAATCTTAAATTATTAAATACATATTCAACAAAAAGGAAAAAAAAAATCCTAAAACGTGTTTTTTAGTTTCACCACTTTCTTTTGGTTAACATAGAAAGCTTTAATGTTATTGAGTTTTCTTTGCGTAAATTTTTAAGTTTATTATGGATATAGAACAAAATAGCAGCTAGAGATTATCTTGCCAAGGAACGTAAAGGTAGCATATAGTAGTGAATTGATGTGTGGACAGGATTAAAATAACAATGGTATCGTAGATTCTTTTTCTTTTCTTTTGATCAAGGTATCTTAGCTTATAATGATTATCAGTTAGTTGTTATAGTTTTGTAGATATACTATCAACAATTTATGGATTTATGCAAATGCAAATTAATTAACACTCTTCCAAATATAATATCTACAATCTATGCAATGTTAGTATAGTTTAACAAGAAAATTTAGTGATAATATACATTTCTCGACCTTTTGGCTAAGATTAAGTGTATTATATATTCTTATCAGTTTAATATCTGATATGTGGTCCATTGGATCACTCGATATTAATATATTTATTTAGGGTGAACGCCTGCTAAGATAGTTTGCTATATATGTTCTCATGAATCGTCTATATGTTGCACTACAACATTGGCCGGCTCAACCCGCCTAAAAATAAATTAAAAAAAAAAAAAAATTTACCAAAAAATAAAAATAGTGATAATACTTAATACATGTAAAAGTTAAAAGAATCATTTCCCGTACGTAGCACGGAGTTAAACACTATCTATATTATTAAAGTAGAAGTACAAAATCGGAGTGTTTGGTTACTTGAATAGCCTATTAAAAAAATTAGAGTGTTTGGAAACTTTGATTGTAATCATTAAAGAGTAGTGGACTTAAGTAAAAAAATAGTGGACTTAAGTTATTAACTTAAGTAAAAAAGTAATAGACTTAAGTTATTAAGTCTATTATAAAAAACTATTGTTAATATATATAATAAAAATACAAAACAAAGTCCAATTTGAAATACCAACTCAAATTA